>CAEFZY010026916.1:0-174511 GCA_903066815.1 Brachyrhaphis roseni
AAACATCACTGAAGCTCCAGCAACAACACAGCAGGATAAAAACATTGAGGGTCGCCTCAGACAGGTGGTCAACAAGATGTAGATTTCACCGACCACATCATGCAACTGGAAATCCTATTTTTAACACCCTAATGGTTAGTGCAATTAAACACACGTTTATGAAACATAAAATACTAACATCGGCAGGATATGAAAATTTTTACGGTGTTCATATCCGTAAAATGAACACCGTCTTTCATGTGGTGAATTGCACATGAAAGAGTTGAAATAAAGGAAATATTTCAACTTTATTTCATGTGCAAGTTTGCCATGTTGTCTATGGCTTGTGGTGAGCTAAAAAGGGGAGTTTAAGTGTCTTTCTCTCAATTGCTTTCTAGCTGCTCTAAATCAGAAGGCCAGATTTGTGGAGGCTATACATTAATTCTTACTCCAGTTGACTTGTGAATCTCTGCAGCTCTTCCAAAGTATCCAAGAGTTCCTTGGCTTCTTCTCTAACTAACTCTATCTTGTTCTGTCTCAGAAGTTTTGAAGTTGTGCCATACAATTTATATTTTTAGATGTCTGTCTGCTGTGTTCCTTCATCTTCACGATGCTGTTTGTTCCATAATTTTCTCTCACAAATGCCTGAAATTTTCAGAGGGCAGCTGGATTTATACCGAGATTTATTGACTAACGTGGTTGCTCTGGATACTATTTAGACGTATAATAATATCATTGCAGGCCTTCTGATTTTTATTTATAAAGTAACTTGAAAAATATGCAAAATTTTCTTACACTTTAGAACCATATGCACTGGTAAGTATTTTACATTAGTAAATGTAGAATACTTTTTAGATTTACACACAAATATGTAAAATACAAATAAATGTATTATGTCATTATGTTTGAGCAAAAGATTGGAGCATTTTTATCAGTTAATGCAGACAAGAGCCTGCAAAATAAATACAATAAATCAAAATAGAAAAGCAATATACATCTAAGATTTTTAGCAGCATAAAACATTCAGCAACAGCTGCTTCTCCTTTAATTGTTCGATTTGTAAATTCGTAAAACAAGACTTTGAATCAAACAAAGCTGGACCAAGGTTAGCCTTAGTGGAGGTATTGTTATGAAAGACATTTATATGCAGCAACAACCCGCTGCTGTGGCAGCACGATCAGAGCCAAGCAGGAAGAAGCAGGTATATCCATCAGATTAACACACAGTAATGTCTTCCTGCTCTGGCCTCCAGCATCAGTAATTTATCAATGCAAAGCTAATAGCATCAATATGAATCTAACTAAAAATCAATATTTCATTATCTAATTGTTAGTGGGAATGAAGAGGGATGATTGTGGGAGAAAAAGCGTCAGAGAGCATCTGGAGTTCACAGAGACATCTGGAGGACAAACTCCTATCGGAGCTGCACTCTGTTCCAGGCAAGAGGAAAAGAGAAGAAATTACTTTGACTTTTCTTTAAAATAAATAAATAACAGTAATATCAAATATTTAGTTGTACAATTCTCCAAAAAGGTTAAAGCAGTGCTAGGGAATGTGCCAAACAAACAATGCTGCAGTCTGAGCCGGAGAGTTAAAAATACAGACACATGAAACTGGCACAATCATCCCAGGCCTCTTACATCCATAACTTATATGTTGGGAAAAGTCAATAGGATCCAGACTGGGAAACCAGCAGAAAATCCATTCCGTTTTATCCTTTCTGCAGCTTTTACGCCGAGCATTGGCAACCGGAAGAATCAGAAACAAACAGCGTATGTATTTTTTCATAGAACCTTTAGCCAGAAATGCATCTGATTTTTCTTTTACTAAGGTTTTCTACTCTTCCAGCCTTTGTCATGTTGGACTCTCTTAATTGGGTTAGTTTGCACATGAGATAAGAAGCAGGAGGGACCTTTAGTATATGTAATTAAATGCAAAATGGTAAACGTCAAATCAATTTTTACTTTAATGATGTGCCAATAATAAGATTATTGATGAGATTATTAACTCAAACACAATGCTGAGTTAACTCCTTCCTGTTCGTCCCTTATGACTCATCCTCTTGTTGCATTTTGATTATTTTAATTAGCATTCAAAGCCCTTGAACGTTTTCACAAGTTATCATGTTACAACGGTTAACTCGAATGTGTGTTTTTGTGCCGTAGACCATCAACCAGAATGATAAACATGTTTTTTGAAGTACTTTACAAAGGAAAACTAGATGAGTGTTAACTCTTTTGGGGTTTTTCTCCACTGCCTTTGCACATCTAGTGCAAAATGTATTCCCACTGTTCTTTGCCAATACAAATTCATTGGACTTGGAAATACAAGTCCTGTTGGACTTGTATTTCACACCCTCTTACTGTTTTTCTTCCAGGATCCCCTTTTCGTAGAGCTCCATCCATCCTGTTATCATCGAACATCTTCATCTACATGTTCGCCGTGTGTCCTACATAGCTTACGACAAACTGCAACTTTACTCTTCCATAAAGTATAGGTCTTTGGAGTGCAAGGCTAATAGTTTCCCTGCTGCCGTTCCAGATTTAGTTTGGTCTGTTTGGACGCTTCTCTGATTGTGCATGTTTCAGATTAATCCTCTCCTTGCTCATGCAGGTGGCTGGTCATGTTTTGACCAGCCACCTGCATGGTGAATGGAAAGAGTCACGCCCTTTCCATTCTCAGATAAACTGAATTCTGCTAGAACTTCATCCCTGATCCAACTCCTCTGTTCTTCATCATGTTTGTTCGGTTCTGTTTTCTAAGCTTTTCACAGAACAGCTGTACTTATGCAGAGATTTCATTACAAATAGGTTAACTAATTAAGTGATTTATGGAGGAAAATAGTTGCACTGATTTTTAAAGTAAGGTGGCCTGAATACAGGCAAGCTTTGTGACGACCTAACACATGAAATCCCACTAAAATATATTACAGTTTTTCCTTCTAGCATGACAAAATGTAGACAAGCTCAAGGGGGATCTGCAACTAAGATCAGATTAGTTTTTGCACTTGTGGAAATGATGCCTTTTGGTTAGGAAAGTAAATATTATCTTTGTTAACTGTGACGGTTTGTAATTAGGACTCTGCAAAATGTTACAGTTGTGTTATGTTGTTCAGGCTGTGCACACATACAAAATAGCACAAAAATGTTAAGTTATGTTATATAATGCTCAAAGAGAGTGTATTTTCAGCATAAATTCAAGATTTCTCTGTTTTATTTAAATAAATTTACTGGGTTATTTGAAGAACTTAATCTTTACACACAGTGACCTCCTGCTAGTATTCTTTGACCTCACTTGACATCCTGCAAGAATTTCTAAAAATATAACACTTAGAGGTAATCCTGTGCACTGACATAGGCTAAAATCAACTCTTGCCAGCGGTTACGTCTTTTAACAAGTCAAACAGAGCAGCAGGTTTGTGCTGTTCCTGCTTAAGCTCAGAAATGAGAATATAGCTGAGCTTCCTGGGATGCCTGCTGTATTCATCAGAAACAGGATTCATATAAAGCCCCTTGGTACCTCGGGGTATGCTGTAACATCATTTGGTTCCTAAAGGTGGGGAAAGACATTAAAATCCTGGCTGTGAGTATGAATGTAGGAGAGAGAGAGAGAGAGACTATCTGCATTATACAGGTCCTTGGAGGCATCACAGCTGTATACTGCAGTTGTTTGAAAGGCAGAGCATAGATTTCTGAGGTAAAGGTGTTATTTGTTATGCTAGGGGAGCGCATCATGCTCCAACACTTGTTAATGTATGTTGTAATTTATGAAATGGTTATTTACAGGCTTTAAATCTGGAGCTTAAAGAGGAAAGAGGGGCTTCTGGTATAATTGCTGTGGAGCAAAGTACGTGACAAAGCTGGGGAACTGGAAGGAAGCCAGATCGCTCTTCTGTCAGGCACTAATAACACATCATGGTGACAGAGACGGGGCCTCCTCTCTACCTTGCTGTATTGATCTCCCATCTCTCTGTTAATAGTCCTGTTAAACACCAGCTCTCGGCTCTTAGCTGTATCCAAGCCCACTTAACAATGAAATTCCCAACCCCCTCACATCTCGCAGTTTAAGATGTCTCTGAGGCAGAGAAAACAGCCGGGAGCGAAACCGTTGGATTTCAGGCTTGGAAATTCACCTTTTACCGCACTATAATACGCTTTGCTGTCTGTACAAGTCGGTCTTAATTTTAAGGTAAATCACTTAGAGGAAAACCAAACGTTTTATAACAATAAAAAGCTGCAAACAGCAGAGAAACTAAAGAGCATATGTGTGCACAGGTAGGAGAATCATTTCTGGATCGGTTAGAGCAAAGCCACCATGACGCACCAAATTTACATTAAATATAAAGCAACACAAAAGGGTGTGAGGCTAGAACAAAACAGATTTATAAACTATTAAATAAAATCCCAACTACTGGACAGACCACAACACTTTAAATATGTGAGGACGGATTGTTTAGTACTCTGCAAAATGTCTTGGTCATTTGGGAATTCAAGATAGTTGTAGCAAACAACAATGACATGTGGGGTTCCTCAAGGATCCAGTCTTGGGTCTCTCTCATTCAATATAAATAAGCTCTGTCCAGCTCAGGTCATGGGGACCACAACTCGTCTTACCTAGAATTTGCTGATTGCACTTAACTTTACATCCAAGTGTCACTACGTAACTTACAGTCACTTAATGTGTCATATCAAAGAATTGATTAATCAGAATTTTCTCCAGCTTGATAATTTAATTTTTGGGCCCAGAAATTCAAGGACTTGGTTTTGAGCGGACAGATTTCGCAGCAGAGCTCTAAAAGGAGCAATGACACCAATTCTCTCACAAATAGATTAAAAACAATCTTCTCATAAGCATCAAGTATGTCTAATATACAACAAATGAATATGTTTAGGCAGTAAACTTTGCATTAGATATTTGCAGAAGTGAGAGGAGGGAGCATGTCTAAGAATAATCAAAGACGTCCATACAGCGCAAAGTCCAGAGGGAGTCCAAGTCTTTAGTCAAGGACTTATGTTTTATTAGTTGAATGATATAAAACATGACAAAATGCCTGCTCAAAGAGAATCAAAGATTCTCAGCCTTTCCCATGAGGGCGTCTATATAGGCCAAAAGCTCCTCCTGGTCCTCCCTGCATGTCTGTTTCTCTCCTGTGCAGTGGAAGCTGCTTTGGAAACAGAGTAAGAAGCTCCTCCTCCAACAAGACTTACCGAGAAAATATTTCTAATGTAGCTGTAAAGAGCATCTTTAAATTCCTTATTTGTACCTGCCTTTTTAAACCAAGGTTCAATCCATTTAGCTGCACGGGATTCTGTTTTTTATTGTAGGATTTTAATTATCAAAGATGGCAATTTGAATCCACTTAACAATGTCAATCATCAAATATGAGGAAGGAAATTAAGAGAACACTAATTTGTCACAGTTTGTAAGCCTTTTAAGAGAAATCAACACAACAAAACCAGTCTCTCAAACACTTGAAACAAAAGGGAAAAGATAAGCTGAGCGACTCTAACTTTGTGTTTGTAGTTTGAAACTTTTTTTGATAATACGTTTGCTCTCCGACAGCAGCAAGGATTTTTCCAGAAAAAATAACAAAAACAAAAAAAACCACCTCATCTTTGTAACTAAACAGGAGCATAAATGTGATGCTGGTTGTTTTTGATTTAACCGATGCTTCAAGAAGGAAATTCTGGCTTTGGTTGAGGGGCTTTGAAGAAATCTTTCTTAAAGGTGTGCAATGTTTTTCTCCTCTCAAAGCAGCATTTGATTTTTATTTATCCTGCTAATGTCAGACAAACACGCACACACATCCACACACTGAGATCAGAGGAGTCTTAAGACACCGAATGTGGTACTCCAGACTTTCAGACTAGAAATCTTCCTACACAACAGACGGAAAAAGCAGCTAATATTTATCAGCTATAGAATGCGTTTATGCGAGGGAAGAATGCTTCTTGTCTATACAAAGGACAAAAGTACATACTTTTTATAGACACTAGTTTTAGTGAGAAAGTGAGCAGCAGCGTTCTGGATCAGCAATAGCTCATCTAGGTGTTTCACCTTTTTACTTGCTTTTGCAAATCTATCACAATCTACAAAATAATTTAATGAAAATAAGTCACAAACAACAGTGTTTACATGAATTCTTATGTATTTTATATTCCAATCAGTATTTTGTAAACACAAATTTTAGCTTCAGTCACAGCACAGAGTCCCTTTTAACGGGTCTCAATCAAGGTTGAACATCTGGACGCTGCAATTTTCTTCATTTTTTTGTGTAAAACCGCTCAGGCTCCGTTTTCAGGTCCAGCCAGGAATTCACTGTCGAACTGAGGTTTGGGCTTTGACTGGGCCATTCCAGAACTTTCACCATGTTCTCTTCAAACTATTTTTGTGTAGCTTTAGCTGGAAGCTTTAGGATGTTGTTGGTATTTAGTAGAAATCAGTTTTCACTTTGACATTTTGGTGTTTAAAAAAAAAAGAAAAAAAAAAGTCTAATTTTGTTGATCACGACTGAGCTGTAAAAGAAACAAAAAATGTAAATTACACAAAGGTGTGAATATTTTATAGGCATTAATGTAGGTTTTTACTAGTAAATGTTGAAAACCCTGAGATGAAAAGGAGTTTTCAACATTTAACAATGTTTGCTGAGGTTGCTTGTGCACCAGAACCATTTTATGTAACAAAAATAAATAAATAATGTTACCATTTGCATTAAGATTTAACTCAATGTTGTGTAGAAAGATATCTAGTCAATATTTGCTCTGTGAGATTGTTTGTTTTATGTAAACATCACGGTTCGGAAGCTGCTAACAGAATTCAAGCGGAAAATGATGGATAGACTTGTTTTCTTACACCCTTGTCCCTAGTGAGGTCAGGAGGGGTATGGATAGACTTGTCGGAGTTAAGTTGTTTTCATTTTGCTAACACATACTCTCAGAATTTTGTTACTTTTCAACAGTGACAAAGTCTAGCCGTCAGAGAACAATTAAACATCTTTCTCCAACAACTAGACTATTGCTGATCCAGAACGCTGCTGCTCACCTTCTCACTAAAACTAGGAAAATAGAGAACATCACCACAGTTCTTCAGTCCTTACACTGGCTAAATGAAGCTAGGAGAATACTTCTGTCATTTTATAAATCACAGAATGGCTTAACAGCAAAATGCACTAAAGACCTGCTGGTGATGCATCAACCTTCCAGACCCCTCAGGTCTTCTGGTTCTGCTCTGCATCTACAGAACCAGAACCAAACATGGAGAAGCAGCATTCAGCTTCTATGCACCACAAATCTGGAACAAACGTCCAGAAAACAGTGAGTTCCTTTAAATCAAGGCTAAAAACCTACCTTTTTATAGTTGTCTTTGATTAACAGTAACTGGAACACTGCTTAATATATTTGATATATATGATGATTATTTCTAAAGATTTTAATGATTGTGTTTGACAAAATGTATTGTCTGCTGCTAGTTTATAACTGGTTACAGTATTGTGTGTTTACCCTTTAAACTGCTTTGTTGCTGAAATGAGCCACACAAATAAACTTGGCATGACTTAATAACTGAGCAGCAGCTCACTTAAAAATAATCCAAGTGAAATTAAGGCCTTGAAGCTTTGACAGTACAGTTGGAATCTTTGTATTTATGGAGACAAGACCTTCCAGCTACAAAGGAATAGCTTTAAATCTAAATGTTGTTGAGCTGTAATCATCCATTACAGTTTATGAAAAAGTAAAAGTTTATTTCTGGAATAAAGCAGCCCTTTCACAGGCTATTAAATGCAACATATTTCCTTAAGCCTTGCTGGGCGCTTAGTTGGTAGCTTTGGCACTCTTAGCAGGTCTGCAGTTTCTGCATGGTGATCTCATGCTCATATGCACCGTTTAGTAAATCTGGTCCAACTGTAAACATTTTTTGGTATTGTCATCTGAGAACATAATCCCTCACGGTTAATTTGGCTGCAACTTAAACGCGATTAAATTAGGTCATTTTTATTTTTCTCTCTTTTACCGTTCAAGCAATCAGCAGAACATTTTCTTTTTTGTGCTGCAAAGACATTGCAGCGTATGCAATTTATCTTCCATTTGTGGGCTAAACATTTGTCCCACGTATCTTGTGTTCTACGATAGGAGATACTTATTCACATGAAGACCAGCAGACAGAATGCATCTAAGTTTTGCTGCCAGCTTGCAGACGACTCTTTAGTGCTGTAATTCAAACCCTCATTTTCCCAGTAGATTTTGTGCCCACTGGCATCCAGCATTGTGTGGTTAAAGCCAAGTTTTTTTTTCAGGAGCTATTCTAAAAGCAGATGGTCTCATTATTTTAAGGCTTTTGCATTGTGCAATCAGCATTCATGTCCTAATGACAAGTTAAAGGGGGCGGGGGGAAACGTGTCCCCTTACTGTGGAACACACACACGTACAGGAGTTTATAACATCTCAACCCACGACTTTGCTTTTA
This sequence comes from Brachyrhaphis roseni, assembly GCA_903066815.1. Lineage (NCBI taxonomy): Eukaryota > Metazoa > Chordata > Actinopteri > Cyprinodontiformes > Poeciliidae > Brachyrhaphis > Brachyrhaphis roseni. The sequence goes on from CAEFZY010026916.1 coordinate 8,440, forward strand.
AATGCTTTTCTATTTAAAGTGTTGTACAATACGATTACGTTTTTCCCCCCACTGATGTGAAGTATTCATCACAGCGGCTGTAAAACTCCAGCGCTCTGATTCTGTTCCTGTCGTGTTGCCAAATGATTCATAAACTCTGCTGAGCCGGCAATTTGCTGCAATGTGAACAATTTTTTTTTTTTTTTTTACCCCTGAAATGTGCGGCATAACGGCCTCATTCTGAATTATGGCGTTGCTGAAAGTGGCAATCATGTTGCCGAATTACTCATACCTGTTTGAGTGAAAAAGAATTAGAGGACAGAGAATGACAATGCACGTCTCTGGGTTTTGCAGGAAAGCAGCAGCTGCCGCCTCCTAACTCTTCTTTATGAATTTCCTTCCTCTGGAACTAAGAGATTTTCTGCACATCTTTCTCTTTGTCTCGCGGAAAAATCTGTGAACCATTTCTCAGAGCAACAGCAGATCAATATCTATGGCTGGAGAAAAAAAAATACTATCAATATCAAAAGCTCCAGCAGCTGTAGATTATCTTTTTCTTTCTTTTATAGAGTTATTTGAAAGGACTGAACAGAGAGATGAAAGATAAAAAATAGGGTTTCTCACAGAGAGGGCCCCTGAGGCTCAGCGTTCGTATCCTTTGCTGCTGCTCAGGACTCGTCATGCTTGTCATGTTGATGTTCCTGAAGGTGGCTTCATTGGAAGGGCTGGGAGGGAAAAGGAGATGAAATATTCACTGATAAAGTTCTCGCTGTAAAACAGACCTGCATCACAAAATACACTGCTTTGCACAGATATTAAGAAGGTTTTAACCCTTCCACAATTTGTCTCGTCACAACTGCAGATTCTTAATACATATTATTGAGGTTTAATATGGAAGATACCGTTTCAATTTATTCTGGTAGATTATATGTGCATATGTATTCATTTCCCTTTTGCTCTGAAGCTGACATCGTTCATGGCAACTTTGGAGAAGCTCAAATGAGACCAAAGTGAACCTTTCTGAATTGTATGCAAAACACTAACTGTGGGGGAGAACTAGCAACACACAGCTTTCTGAGCACATCACCCTTTACTGTGAAACACGGTGGTGGCAGCATCATGGTGCAGGAATGCTATTATTCAGCATGAAGAAAGAAGCTAATAGGAGTTCAAGGGAACAGTGACGCACGTAAACAAAGAGAAATGTTGGAAGAAAACCTGTTGGAGGCAGCAGAAGACTGGAGACTGGGACAGTTATGCATTACCTTTTGTTCTATCAGAAAAAATATTAATAAAATACTTTTAAAGGTTTGAAATATGACAAGCAGGGATACTTTTGAAAATCTCTGGACACATTAAACATTTACTGCAGTATGTCTAAAGAAATTAAAAAAGCTGGTAATCCTTTCAACCCATCAGAAAGCTGAATGCTAATAATGCTGCTCAGATTTCCATTCTCATCAGATTCTCATTGTGACTCCCTCTGTTTGCTATTTAAAATGATCAAAAATCAAATGATGCACTTACGTTCACATAAGTATTTTTATCGGTATAGCATATAAATTTTAAATAACATCTGAGTCATGAAGCTTTTAGTAACAAATAGTGATTTTGCCCAGTTGAAAACATCTGTATTTAGTACAATTGTTTTGTTTAGTTTTTTTGCCTGGTGTGGAGAGTAAAATGAAGTGTCATTCATCTACAAAAGTCTCTAAATTATGTCTTATTAACTCAGCATACTGACTAACTTAAAGCCATGCAAATAAAACGCTTTAGGATATTTTTCGTATTTTAAATAATGGTGTTTTATAGATACTTTAAGAATCTATAATTCATTCTCAAACTTTATCAGATTAAAAACAGAAATTTTTTAACTTAATATCAATACTGAATAAAAAGAGTGCACTGGAAAAGTAATAATCCCACACAAATTTCTAACTATCAAACCTCTGGCCTTACCTCTCAAATCATGAATTAATGGGGATTAACTACATTTATCATTCACTTTGAACAGATGTGATGACTGCCAGACCTGTAGAATCAAGATATTCCTTAAGTTGGATCTGTCTGACAACATGAAGTAGGTTAAAATACAACACATCACGACCATCAGTCACGATGGGTCACATTCACTCCTCCACTTGAGGCAGAGACTGACCTCTGACCTGGAGGGAGCCGTTCTGTTCTGAGTCACAGCAGCACAGCAAGTCTTCTTGTGCTAACTTTATTTCATGTTTCGCAGTCGTCTTTCAAGCCGTCTTTGTAGGAATGTGCAGAGCAATTCTGGTGCTTTCCAACCTCCTAAGTTGCAACTGATGGAAACATTACAATAGAATCCCCTGCAGCTGTTGCTGCAGTTCCCGCTGGTCACCAACAGGGGGCGAAAGCATGGTCCTGCGCAGCACATACTGACAGTACCAGAAACAAGGAAAAGTAATATGATATGTACAATCTGTTACGTGTCCTGCGCTGGTTCCAATCTTTCCCCAGCTTTCTTTAATTGTCTCCGTTTTAATTGCCCCCTTGTCTCCCCCTCTCCTCTTTTTGACTCCGTCTTTTTTTTCCTTCCTCTTTCTCCCCAGCTCACCCCACCCTGTCCACATTTCCTTTGGCCTCGAGTCAGGCAGGGCAGCTGCAAAAGGCCTCTCCAATGCAGGCTGATGAGAAGTGACAGCTCTCTGTATCACTCCCTGGCACTGACAACTGACAGATGGATAGCACTCACACACACTGCAGGGGGAGAGGGAGGGAAGCGCCGCAGAGGAGGATGGTTCTCCGGCGTTATTCTCTTTTCTCATGGAGCGGCTGCGTGACTGAGGGCTGGGTAGAATAACAAACCGTGCCAAACCTTAAGCTCTTTTATCCTCACAGGCACAAACAGAAACGGGCTCAAGCACAATGAAAAGGCTTGCATGTACAACAAAGGAGAACACCTGCACTAAAATCCTGACAAAAGTAAACAAATTGTCATTTAGCTTGTAACTTAAATTAGGAAAATACAATTTCAGTACGAGTACAATTTTTTTCACTTCCAAGGTATCATTTTCCTTGCATCCGTGCCGTCTCAGAGGCCCTCTTTGTTTTCCTGATCACTCACATGCCAGATGTTTAACACATTGTCACGGCTGTGAATATGCTGCCTGGCGGATGCCATCACATTCGACTTGTGGTTGTGAATGTGAGGATATTTGAGTTTTTGACACATTGATGAACCATCACGGCTTTGTAATCTTGTTCCATATTAGGAAAACAAACAAAACTACATGATATAATCAGTTTTTTTTTTATTTCTATCGTGATTAACATGGGAACGTAAAACGAAAAGAAGTCGAGAGAGATTTTTGACCATCCTGTTCAGGATCTCAACTTGGCAGATTATTAATTAAGTGTGTTTATGCAACTGGTTTGTGAGATATACATGCTGCATCGACATACAAGTAGTTTTAATATGGAAGGAACTTCATGTGCACTAAATTGTGATCAATACAATTTTCCCATATGTTGAATAAATTAAATAGATGTGGTACCGGCAATGACTGTGTGTGAGGGTGTTAATAATTGTAGATGCTGTACTTGTATATAGGGCTTTTAACTTTACTCCTCCATTCACTCCCACCTACTGGGCAGGCAGTGGAAAGACCAAAATTATTTGGTCATTTTTCAAATCTAAAGGGCCTCCAATCAGCCAGAAACAGTTTTTGGTTTATAAAAACTGAAGTAAAATACTGATTTGATTTTGAGTAAGATAAAGAAATAGATATCAGTAATCACATAATTAGATGAGACCAGAAATGAAACTTTTTCCAACACATATAGGCATTAAATATATGTTTACTTAGGTCGTTAGTTTTGGTTCAAGCTTTACTGTCTTTTACTAATGCGTGTAGAAAAATTTTATTTAAGGTTTGACCAGTATATGGAGTAGTACTTAGTTCAGTCTCTGATGAGAAAAATACCAATAAAGCATTGAAAATATACTTTTATTTTGTTTTTATGCATAGACAATGTTTTTTTATGAATCTCAAATGGCATTTTGAATAATCTTTGTCTTGTGTAATATAATCTTAATGAGGTGTAACCATTTTAAACATGGAATATTTTAACCAGGCATGATCAACCGCACTATGAACTCAACAAATCTGGAACAATCCTTTAATTTAGTTTTGATCCTAACATCATCTTAACAAGGACCCACAGTTGTATGATGGAAAGTATAAACAGAGGGGAAAAAGAGCTGAAAAGTATGAGGTAAAAGGGAAAAGATTACAACTGGAACACAATGTCCATGTTTTGTTATAATCCAAAGGTAGAACTTTCATTGAAAATATGTGTTTTTAGGATCAGTCTCGGAGCATTCCAGAGAGTTTGGAGCTTCCTGGATATAATTTTGTCTCATTCTTCAGGAAATACACATCATCAAGACCAAGTGCCCAGAGACTTCAGGCTTCAATTTGAGGAGGAGACATTTTTCAACGCTCACGTGATCTGAAGATAAATTTAACAAAAGTCCAACAGGAAACCACAGTCAGTTTGACACACAACTTGATGACAGCTTGGGGTGAAGGCAGCTGGGCACAGACCAGTTAGCCATTAAAGCTGACGCTACTAAGCGACCCACAAATTGCATGAAACACACTGACAGACAACTCATGTTTAGTAAGAAATGTTCTTAAATGCCATCTTTTCCAAAAACTCCCTCAGTAGAAGAGGAAAAAAAAACAAACTGATTGGTTTGTAAGATAAATATCCATTCAAGCAAAGACTCCTTTAGCATAAACCACATCATATCGAACGAGTTCTTTGGTTTATGGTTGTGTGCTGCACTGAATAGTCTTGTAATTAATATGTCAGCCCTTCCTATCAGATCCAGTGGGCAGGGATAGCACTTGCTCTGGTCAGGGAAAGCTTTTAAAACATGGTGGCTGCCTTTATAGGAAATGAAACCACCCTCTCAGTTTTACTCTTACTCTAAAATAGAGAAGCAGCAGCTTTTAATAAACAACAAATAATATATGAGCATCTTTTCTATTATCATTCTGCTTCTATCTGCTTCGCGCAGCACACAATGCCAATTTCACTCTCAGTTCATTTATTGGGCACATTTAAGTAATGTGAACTGGATCAAAGTGCATTAAAACACACAAAGTAAAAACTGGACAAATAAATAAACAATTCAATTTGATCTCGCAGATTTATTTTTCTTCAGTTTCAATGTTTTCCTCCATGTTTGAAAAGATTTGTATTTAGACTATCTTTAGTGACACTCAAAGTTTGAACTTTGACTAGATCCTCCAAAATTCTTCTGAGACATTCAGAGACCGTCTTCCTGGGGTTCATCAAAAGCTTTAGGCACAAACATACAACCTCTGGACTGACAACCAAACGTTCTGTCAATCATCGAGATGCATTTTTGTTTTTTTAAAAAAAGTATCTAATTCATGGCTTAACAATGAGGATTTACTCTCATAAAGATAAAACCCAACACTGATATGAATCACTGTTTCCTTTATATGACGACAGCGGCTGATAATGACTCTCTAAATGCTGCTTGTGTTAATAATATGACATGCATCTAAACGCATTCACAGTGGCAAGGTGTGAGAGCAAAGTTACATCCAGTTCAGCAGAGAAGGGTTTCGAGCAGTAATCAAACTACACACACACACACACACACACACATCCCTCCCTGTAAGAAATCAAATTTTACACTTAACAGACTCACACGGAGATTTGGCAAAGTTGGCTTTTGAACAAAGCGAGCCCACACTTGATTTTAAGTTGGCACTCACTAAGCATCCACGCTGAGTCTGATTGAACTAATAAGCTCATGCCTGAAACCACAAGTGACACTCTAAAACAGTAGCAGTGTCATGTCTGAAACGGGCGGCGCCACACCGAGGCAGCGATGACACAAGCATTGTGTACAAGGGGGTGAGGAGTATGGTAATGTTGTCAGAGAACCCCGGAGGCTTCAGAGCCATCATACAGCAAAACAAGAAGCCTGGCAATATGCTGTCTTGTTACTGGCTGGCACATATTCCGTCAGTCTTCCCAACGCCAGCCTGCTCCTCCGATTACTTCCTCTCCACTTCCTGCATCTCTCTTAGACTGTTTGACCCTTTCTAATTATGTAAAAAGTTATTTACTTCTCTCTGTCTGTAGGGCAAAACCCCGCATTAGATCATCACAAATCATGATCTTTTCTAAAAAGCATGATTGTTTGTGTGTCGATCCCTATAGGCAGCTTGTTTTCGTGAAACGGAGGCCAGATTTGCCGATTTTGACTCTCAGCCAGGAGGACTGGACTGTGGAGCCAGGGGCCACATGGCTGCCAGGAAAACCTGAGAACAGACAGCTTGAACGGAGGCTGCAGCTTGTTCCTTTGCTCTTCATGGAGTGATAGAGCTGGACTTATTTTAACAGCTTCTACATTATAAACTAAAGTGTCATCAAAAAACCAAACAATGAAGCCACAGTTTATAGAGTTGCATCATATAGAAACACCCATCTTATTAAGTAGCACCCCAAGTAAAGATGGGCAATGCGTGGACATAGAAAACATGAAAAAACAAACAATTAAAACAGTTCAATCTTGTAGATGATTTTATAGGAGTATTTTGGAGATTAAAACATGATGTTTTCAGTTGTTTTTATTTTTGTACACAGCAAAAGAACAAAATCTTGTCAAGTATTATTGGATAGTCTAAATATCTCAGCGCTCTTAAAACAAGACAAAAACTTGCAAGTAGCTTTTCAGGAAGCTATAGAATTTTCCTTTAAGTCAATAATTACTTAATATTAACTTTTAATAAAGTTCAAGTTCCACTGGCAGATTATTTCTCTTATAATAAGACATGTTTCCCATGTTGTAAGTCAAACAATCTGCCAGTGGAATTACCAAATTTCTGATCCAATAGCATTCCAGTAATCAATAATAGTAGAAGTCAATATTTGTAATTTTTTTGGTTGAAATGTAGATGTTGTAACATCACAACTTCACTCTACGGATAGGGTACTGTGTTTGGTAGGAGATAGCAAACTAATGTCAAAAACCTGTGGAAGACTTTCTAAACATTTAACTCCAAGCATACAAATACTGATGAAATGCATTCAAAGAAAGATATAAAGAACAATCAGATGTTTGGCAAACATAAATAATATTGGTATTGGTACATAAATAATATTTTATATTTTAGTTTTGTTGCACTAAAATATAAAATGTTTTATTTGATTAAATTTTAGACGGTAAAAAAAACCTAACAAAAAGTAATGTACGGTACTATGTCCTTTTATACACCGTTTCTAATATCTGGTTACAGTGTATGTTGCTTAAAAACATACACAATAAGCAAGATTTGGTCCATGCATTCTGAATCCTTGTCTGCAGTAAAGCACAACAAGTGTTCCAACTTAAGTCCTGAAATGAACCTTTCCTTTTGCATTCAAACCTAAACACACCCACAACGTGAACAAAGCAGAAATCTCCCTCAAAGCTTAATCACAAAAGGTCAGCTTGTGAAGTGAGAAACAGATTAAATTAGCATAGTATTAGACATGTAAAATGATTCCTGTCAAATCAAAGTGCAGCACAATTATAATATGTTAATTACTTATTTCATTAAGGGACCTGATTGCAGAGCGCGAGGAAATCATGCGGCCAGAGACACCTGGAACAGAGGTTATGGAGCTCGAAACATACTCTTCCTCTTTTGTCCCTCCTCTCCGACTCTTTTCCTTCTCTGCTCGTCTCTTCTCACAGATTCACACGCACAATCATTAATTGCCTGACTGTGCCGCACAAAAATGTTTCAAAGGGCGAAGGACTTCTCATTTGTTCATCAAAGGGGAGCTGATGAGCAGTGTGTGATTATATGACCTACCCACAATTATCCTCAAGGGAACCGAGCGGAAAAAAACCCCAAAAAATAACAGAGGAAACAGAAAGCAGGAAAAACTCAGGAGTTTTTTTTATACTGAAAAATAAAATCTGATTTTGCCAGTGAAATCCAAAATAAAATTTCTCTAGGGACGCAAAAATTAAACAGTCATTTCTAAGTAAAACAACAAAGCAAAGTGATGTTTGTGGTTCGATCTTTTTGGAACTTGTAGACAAATTATAGACACACTTTGCTTTGTAAATGGAAATTTTGATCATATAAAGAAATTGTGAGCAAAAATCCTCACCTTAAATATTTTGGTTTTTTATATTGATGTCCATCTGCCTAACCTGCTAATGCTGGTAACTCAAATTTGCATGATTCTTGCGTTGTGGTAGAGAAATGTCTAGTTTATATTACAGCTTATTCATGCGTCTGAATGAACTACAACTAAACATAAAGGGGAATTTACCTTTTCCTTCTACAATTCACTTACACTTTTAAAAGAAAATTACTTGCCGCAAACAATACAGCTATAGGCACCTCAAACTCCTTAAATAGTCAAATAAATAATTACCAAACTACCATGCATTTACATGTAGTGAGTAAAAAAGTGTTAGTTTCCTAGGAAACGAACTACGTTAGAAACTTTTCACAAATATTTGTTGTCTGCGAATAGAAGATCTTGCTTATGATCCCAAAGCAAGCATACAATGTCAACAACTCCTATACAGCTAGAAGAAAAAAAGCATCTCAAAGTTTGATCCAACATCTAAAGTAAAAACATTATATATTTTTTTAAAACTCCAAAGAGAAAGCAATACATCAATATACTGAGGACATGGGGAGCACAGTTTGCAGAAACAGCTTTCAGTCCTCAATTGTTAACCACAGCCGGATATCAAGCACTTCAGTCTGAGGCTCATCAGCAAAACCTCTGCTTGTTTTAGAGTGCAACAGTTGTGGCAAACAAAAAATCTGAAGTTGTGAACCTTGAGTTGTAACCCTAATTGAAACTTGCCTTCATCTCCTTCTTGCCAAAAATACAGTGAAGACAGAACTCCCTAAAATAAATTGTAAACGTTTTACGGTAAAACTAAATACACAGGGGATACTGCGTGGATGAAAGCACACAGCAAACCATTCAGTGAGTAATTTCAATAGAAATAAACCAGGAAACTAATATGAGCCACAAGTATTTCCCATGCATCAAATAAGTGAATTATGGTGGCTACTGTTCACCAGTAGTAAAAAAAGAATACCTAAAGCAACACCAGCATTGACACAATCAGTACTATAATAATTGCTCTAAGTAGTTGATACAAGGAGAAAATCAGTAAATAGATCATGGTCACTCCAGCAACTTTTAAGATGATGCCTCGTTAGAGTTTTAAACTGCTACTTTTCTTACTTCCTGCAGTCCCTAGCTGTGCTGCAATGCAAAAAATGTACAAAATTCAGAACGCTCTTTTCTCTATCTGAGCATTTTCCAACAGAATATGTTAAACTAACCTGCCGATGGTATTGAAGACAGTCTTTATGATTCTTTTGGGTACCGTTTTAGTTCAAGTAAAAGGAACCAAACATCACGCACTGGTGAGCTTTACAAAATATCAATGTTTTCAATCCCTGGGAACTAGATAACATGGTAAGCAATGTAAGTTTTATACCTATAGGACAGTAACTGTTTAAGACATTTGAACTTTTTTAATTAATTAGAGAAAGGATTTTGTTCCTGTGGATTTTGAGAAGAGAAAGCTTCATATCTAGGGTGAGTAATCTTTATTGTAGTCCGTGAGTCTCTCTTAGCCGTTCTTCAAAGTTCCTGATTGGCTCCCTGGGAAACAAAAGCAATTTCTTTTGGCCTCAAGGTCAGATTTACTACAATGAGCTCCTTCAGCTGCAGCTACTAAAAATTACCAGTGATTTTTATTTTTAAAGTTTGCAATAGTTTGTAGATCATTCAAGACCTTTATGAAACAGGATAGACATTAATGAACAAGTACGATTTGCGGCTATTGTGTGAAAACATAGCCAAGTAAAACGTATCACCACCAGCCTCTCGCTTCCCAGGATAACACATTTATAAGCAGCAGCGTAATTAGTCATATTTTGTCAGCGGGATATGAAACAATAGCCCTGTTTTTTTTAAGTGTGCCGTGTAAATTCATATGGTTAAAGAAATGCTTCAACTTCTGATCATGTAGTTTTTCAGAGTACATTGAATGCAGGTTGATTTGGCTGCTAAAGTTTGAAAGAGATACAAGGAGAGCTAATTTTACCCTCCAGATGAAAACTGCTGACTGAGAAGGCATGAGGAAAAGGATCAAAAAGTCAAAGTTTTGTTGGGTTGACATTTACTTAAACATTTAAAATATACATGATGACGCACAGAAAATTTTACTAGTCTTATTATATGTGCCCTTTAAGTATATAAAATAGAATAAAGAACACAATGTTTTGGATATGGGGTATGTTGAAGCCAGCAGAATTTGTCCACATGCAGGCACTGTTCAATTCAGGTATTTTTATCTGAACTTGAGTACCCAATACAACACCTGCTTATGTAACTGGGAAGATTTAAAGAGATGTGAGGCAGAGGAGATATTGATTATAGGGGGGTTTTAAATAATAAACTTTTTTCTTACTTTTCTATGTGATGTTTTTGTTTAAAGTCGGATTCTTTAAAATCAGACTAAACTGAGCAGCACATCCTAATAGAGATAAACAGAAGGTGTAAGTAAAAGAATTTCATAAGTGGTAAGGTAAAAGAAAAATGAAACAAAAAATTGAGCTCTGACAACTTTCAGTCATTTTATAATCCATCAGCAGATGTTTTTGTTTTTAAATTATTTTACGTGAAATGATTATTCTCACTATTTTAGCTTTTACACCAACATTGGATCCAGAGTAAATAAAAAATATTTTACTTTGCATTTCAGAGACGTAAACATTAACAAGAGGCATAATTATAATAATGATGTCAACTTTCTTCGGCGTCAGCAGCCATAGTTAGGAAAGGCTAGAATTATTTCTTAGCACTTCAAGGCAACTTCATAAACACACTTCTGACATCATGGGGAAAAAAACCCGCCAAGATGAGAGTGAACTGTGAACCTCCATAACTCTGCTTCATTCTTAGATACAATGTCCAGATGCCTGAAGGTGCCATATTCATCTGTCCAAACAATTACATGCCAGTTTGAACAGTATCAGTATGTGCAGCCATCAAACTGGAAGGAGATGGGCTCTGATGCGAGCGTGCGTCCGTGGGGGAAATGCATATCAGGTCCAGAAAAATAAATAAACAAAGACCTTGTGAAAATACTGACAGAAGCTGGTAAGATAATGTCATTATCCACAGTATGATGAGTCTTGTATTGACACGTACTGAAAGGGCACTCAGTGATGAAGAAGCTATTACTCAAAAACCAACATTAAATGCCAAATTACAGTTTGAAAATGCACTGTTACCTTTATTCTTGGAGACGCATTTTGTTGTCTGATGAAACTAAAACTGAAGTGTTCACCCATAGCAACCTTCATTACATTTGGAGGAGGAAGAGGGAAGCTGGCATGCCTGAGAACACCGTCCCAACGATGAATTAGGGGAGTTGGCAGAGAGATCTTGACACAGGAGGGACCAGTGAACTTCACAAAGTAGATGGCATCATGAGGAAAGAATATCAGGTGGAAATATTGATGTAGCATCCCAAGACATCAGACAGAATGTTAAAGCTGAAGGATGTAACTTTTATAAATCGTTTTTCTTTTACATATTTGTTGAAGCTGTCATTATGTCATGACAGTATGGTATGAGATAGATAATCTGTGTAAAAAAAATCATTGCTCCCAGTGCTAACTAGAAACAGCCAATCAGGGCCCAGAGGCAGGTCTTAGTGTTGTCAGTCACAATCTTGGGTGGCGCCGCTCATTCCCCTCCACCTTCCCGATGGCTCTTTACTAGGGGGGGGGCACTACAGCTTCTCCTAGTCAAGCAGATCCTGTTGTGAATGTTCCAGCTAGTTAGCATTCCCACCGATGATAGCGGATAAACGTTTTTTCTATAAAAGGTTATTTAGTCAGCCATTGGCACATTTAACAGTGAATAAATGATGTTGAGTGACAGCGTTAAGACCTTCCTCCTGACTCTGATTGGTTGCTTTTGGTTGGGAAAGGTGCATTTCTTCAGATGGCAATAATAGCTCAGGCAGGAGGTCCATCTGTGTCTGTCTCATATTATACTGTCAAGACACAGTGACGGTAGCAAAATACATATTCTTTACAGAAGTTACATACTGCACCTTTAAAGGGGGTCTGCCGATCAACATTTACCCAAGTTGGTTACTAAGTGGCCATGACAAAGCCCTGATCTCAGCTGCATCGACAAATTTGTGAACAAAGCTTAAAGAGTATGTGTGAGTAGAGTGATCCATAAACCTGAAACAGTTGAACAATTTCAATCAGGCTTTGATGAAGTCAAAGTTCCCCAAAAATATTGTAAAGAGCTTGTGGACTGAGATGAAAAATATTTAACTCAATTCCAATAAGATTACCATGCACTAAAGCAACAGATATAAAGATCAATGTTTTATAAAGGTGACATTGACATCTCAAATTATTTTTGAATTAAAAAAAATAATAAAATTTTGTTAATCCCAACTGATTTATATCAGGTACATTTAAGTCTTTTTTAAAGTCAGACACATTTTGTGTGTAAATATCTGGTAATAACTGTAGCTACATGAAATCGATGAGCAGGAAAAGTTTAAAGTAAAGAGTACATTTGCTCTCATCCCAACTCCAGGAGGCAAAATCTTGCTTAAATAAACATCTATGGAATAAAATAAAAATTTTCCTTAAAAAGTATTTGGTCTCTACTTAGTTCTGGGTAAACTTACCCAATACAGTCCTTTTCTAAACCTCACGGTTGTAAATCATTTCACAAAGTCTTCAAATTGTTCCAAATTGGACGCATTTCTGGCATAATTTATTATCTAATCAGCAGCCCAAAAACTTTAAGCCGATCCGAGTCCTCTTTCTCTTGATTGAAAGACTGACTCGTCTTGTGCGAGTCAATGAGAGACTGAGATGATGGCAGTGCTAAATGACACTTGCCGCTGACAAGTGGCAAATAGAGAGGATTAACATAAGCCAATGAGCTACAGAATGAATATATGTTCAAACCTCATTTGAAGTGGCATCTGTGACATTGCCATGCCAATTTAGTGAGAATTCAATCTGCTGGCATCGGCGCTCCGAAAGTGTGATTGGACTTGTGAAGAGACCAATTTGTTTCTAAATGTGTGCCGTCGGGCCGCTTTGTGATTATGATACCATATCTGCATCTATTCTGGAGCTTCAGCTGTAGTCTCGGCTCCATCACTGCTCAAATTAGCCTTTCCTATTAGGTTTTTGAGCCAAGATTAGAACATAATGCAGCGTGTCATTTGAAGAGGCAGGGTTAATGTTTGCCGGGATGTTTGAGAGGTTATCGGCTGTCAGTAGAAGTTGCTAGAAAACTTGATGAAGCCCATGTTTCATTTGTGACCAGTAGCTAATCCAATGAACGTGCTAGTATTCAGAGATGAAGTATTGCAAGTATGGTTGAAATTCCTTCTTTGTGTCAACTTTATGCATGTTCATAAATGTGAATGTCACTGTCCAAATTTCTGCTGAAATGCTGCAGCTTTCCATGTTTTCCTCCACTGCTGCGTTCAAGAATGTCTGGACACTCTGTTCCCCTCCACACTGGTACATCTGAGTCAACTTTCCTACAAGTTTAATTTCAAAAATCTAAATAGGGTCAAATACATTCAGTCATTTTGTTGCTTTTGTTGGATACATCCATCCAGATGTAGTTATACGCAGGTGCCAACAAACTACTGTTTGGGTCCGAAGTTAGTTCAAATTCAAATTGAAAAAATACTTTATTGATCTCAAAGGAAAATTAAATGTTGTTGTAATGCATTAATTCAAATTCTTCAAAGAGTTATAGTAAATATTGATTGTAGCAAAAAGCCTTACTGGGCATGAATATCATCTTTTTTAATAATGCACTTAAATGGCTGTTTTTCCTGTATGACATTATAATATACAGTATTTTATGAACAAGATATTTCCTTGTGGATTTTTCCTAACCAACACACTGCATTATAGCAAGTTGAGCCTCATGGTTTTTCTAGTGATAAGCTGTGAGTCACAGATTCTCATCTGGAATTAGGTCTGAATTTTGACTGGGCCACTGCAGAACCCAAATATGATCTAAAGCAATTTTTTGTGGCTGTGTTTTCAGTAATTACCAGTTGACAGGTGAATTTAGACCTAGTTTCAAGCCTGCTGCAGCATTCAACATGTTTTCCTTCAGGACTGTTTTGCATCCTTCTCCATCCAGGTTAACTCTGACCAGCTTTTGTCCCTGCTGACAAAATACAAACCCTTCACATTTGAAGGCAATTAGCTGAACTGGACTATTTAGTGGCATCAGTGCAAATTGAGAGCTGACTGAAGATGCCTGGCACACTTTCCAGATTGATATTTTGAAAGTGTTTTGAAAGCAGTTTATCAAATTCTTCTAGTTCACAGCTATGTACAACTTTGTAATGTTCTATAACAAAAAGTATTCATAAAATGACAAAGTTTTTGGTCTGCAAACTGAAAACTTATAAAAATGTTCAACTGGATGTTTCAACAGGACAACAATTGCAAACTCAAATCAAAAATATTTTTGGGTTGGATCAGATGGGCTCAATGTGTTTCTGGAATGGTCAGGAATACTAACATTTTGGAGAATAATTTGAAAATCTGGGATTGTGTGTCAAAAGAATTAAGAAAAATTCATCCAATTCAAGCAAAGAAGAGTGTACATAGCATATCTGAGTCAAATGCATATTGTTGAACTTTGCTGTAAACTTGCATGTTCCAATAAATTCATTAAAAGCACAAGTCCTTTAAAACATTCAGTTGGACCAGAATGTACAAAATCTCTGCCAAATGTATGACAATAATAATCAGCTGGATGATTTTTTTTATTAACCAGATTTGTTCTTTTTTTTAATGTAATCTACTATTTTATTTTAGATGCTAATATACAGCAGGAAACTATAGATGAACATTAACATATAAGGTAAACCTCTCAGAAACAAAAAACATGTTTTAGAATTAGGTATTTGACTAATTGAAACATACTAAAATCACAAAGTTCATATCAAATTACCGATAAGAAATGATATGTTTTATGACATATGATTAATATTGATATAGCTTAATTGATATAGCATTGGGCTTTTTAAATAATAAACCCCCCAATGATTTAAGGATGATGTTTTTCTTTATGGCAAAAGGAAACATCATTCTTTTAAAAAAGAAAAAAAAAATACTTATCTATTCAATATATATAATTATTGATTAAATTAATTTTGTTATCCCTAGTTTTAATATATAGACGGTTTTAGTAGAGGTCAAAAACTGCAGCATATGTGCTGTATGGTGTAAATGTGATTTCACCTACTCTAAGTGATATAAATGGGGTTAATAAGACAACAAAAAAAAACACAAAAGGAAAAAAAAAATCTCAAAGTAAATTAAGTTAAATAATTAACTCTTTAAATTAAATAACACTGCAATTAGCCAAACACAAAGTCTGGGTTCAAATGTTATAGAAAGCTGAATAACACTGTGTCTGTGCGTGTGTGTGTGTGTTTGGTAGTTTGATTATTATGATGGATTATTATCATCTGTCTGGCTCTTTGAGGGCAGCAGAGTATAGAAATGGCCAGTTTCTTAGACTATTATCGCTCATCAGTTTGTGTAAATGGCACTTTAATGCTTCAGAGATATGTGATTAAAATTAGAATAAGTGGATGTGAAAGAGGAGGTCCACTCTGGTGAGGTCTGCTTTTAAAACAAATCGTGTGTGCACGATTGTGTGTGTGTGTGCGCGTATGTTTAGGAACCAGAAGTGTTTGTGTGTGTTGTGTGCGCAGGAGAGCTTGTGTATGGTCCTGTCATATGATAAATGTTCTCTCTCCCATAATCTATGTGCTTCAAAATATGATGTATGTGAGGATGAACTTTGAATTATAACCTAAAGAGTGACTCATTAATCTTCTGACTTTGGTGGGGAGTGGACCAGAGGAATCCATTTTGCCTGTTTATGTTTTATGAATAATGCAATATTGCAGCTGGCCAGCTGGATCCAGGCAACAATGTCCAGACATACAGAAGACAACATACAAGCAAACAGCTCTGTTTGCTGGAATGTAAAGGAAGGATGCCTGTTGGCATTCGCAAAGAAGGTCAACAAATCTTATTGAAGTTTCACTGGACGGTGATACATGACTAGTGTCTCCTGGAATTATGTTTGTGATCAAAGTGCTGCTTCTTTATTCCTTAGAGTTAACTTTACAACTTTGCATGATCTTTCATGTGTTCTGTCTCCAGCACCCTGCCATAAACGTTCCCACCGAGACTCTGCACTGGAATTTCTACTATCCTGCTGCCAGAAGCACTTGCATACAGTTCAAAACAGATATTTACAGAGACTACTAAAAAAAGACATTTAACTTTTTCTCCTCACTGCCTGACATTATTTCAGACTAAAGATTTCTTGTCTTAGTCCAGTTAGTACTATCAAAATAATTTCTATTTGCTAAATGTCAGAATAATAATTAAAAAAAAAAATTTTGAAGGATGTTTTAAATTACTTTCTTTCATACAGTTAGGTTGCCATACCTTAAAACACTTTGGAAAAGCAGGTGATAATATCATAGCTTAGAAATTGTTTACTAAGGATTTCACACATTTTCCATAAGTTTTTAGGGTTTTTCCTTTTTGTGTCTCTTTTTTAATTTGATTTTAAATTTACAAATACAGAATATGTAACTATCTGACTAATATTGAGTCTTTTTCATTTGTAATGCAATTCTCTTTGCCTCTATTCTGTTATTTTGAATGACTTTGTACATGAATAGTGTTATCCAAATACAATGGCAATCCCCATTTTGCTGCAATGATAAGAGCAATCTTTGTCAGAGTCTACATGAAGCATTTAAATAATTTAAAAAGTTGATAGAAACTGGTGCTTTAGCAGGACAATGTCCTCAAACCACTAAAAATTGGTTTGATCCGGAATTAATGAAGCAGACTGACATTAATGCAATTGAATGACCCTGACCTCAATGCTGTGGAAAAGTTAGGGTTTATGCTGAAAAACTAGATCTATGCCAGGAAACAAAATGAACTTTAATGAAGAAGAAGTAGAAGAAGAAGAAGAAGAGTGGTACCCAGTTAGAATTACTGTAGAAGTGTTTTGATGGCTGCAAAAAGCATGTGGCCAAGTATGAACTTACTAAGAAACATTTCACCAGATATTATGAGCTTGTATACATAGTTGAGCCAAGGGCAATCATTTTGACAAAAGCAGATTAGAGAAAATTTGCAACAAAGTCTAAGTTATGGTCACTCCAAATGTATCAACATTGTAATTTGACTAATTATTCCACCATATAAGAAGAACTTTTCAAACAAAACACAGAAAAAACCCAAATTAACACGGCGTTAATGTCAATGAAGCTGGATGTCAAGTGTGCATGTTTACCATGACTTTACATTTCCTTACCCTAATTCAGCCCAGACAGTTTTGATTGTCAAATTCTAACAAGTTAGAAAAATTTAACATATCTTAAGAATTTCTCAAACCACTTTTGTCATCTATATGCTATGAAACAGGAGCCATCTATTTGTTTAATAAGCATTTGGTGTTAAATTGTGCTATAAACAGGCAATATGAGGCCTGCAGAGCTCATTTTTAACAGGAATATGCTTTGCCACAGTTTTAAAGGCAGATGTGCATCTTCCTAGTCAATTATTGTTTTCCGCAGGGATCCATGATTGTCTGCGCTGCTAGTCCAAATAGTCATTAAAGGTCTCAAGTCCCTGGTGGGGTCCTCAACTAGAGTGACAAAATCCTCTTCACGAGGAAATGTAAAAGCCTAACAACTTATCAGGTGAGTGCAGACACAATGTAAGAGGTGATTTACTCTGAGCAGGCTACATGTCACTAGGGCTTTCTTCGTGTCCCTCAGGTCTGATTTGAACTTAAATTGCCTATGTGAAGACCTGGGTTTGCTTCTCATTATCTTACCTCTCCTCCTTCTCAAATATTAAGGAGCCCCATGTGTTGCACTGCAGCGCATTTGCAACTGGTAATGCCCTTACTCTGTACCTTTTCCAACATCTGCCATCCTGCTATGGAAGGTTTTTAAAAGTGTTGCTCTCCTGTTCATCAGAGAAGAGAATTTGAAGAGAAAAAAAAACTGAAAGGAAAAGTTTTGAGATTGAGAAAACCAATTCTCAATCTCAGATTTTTTTTTTCCTCTTACCTGATTTTATGGTTTAACTTTGAATGAGATACAATATCTTACTTGATGACTACTGATGACTTTTTTCAGTGTAAGAAGTACAGTGACAAAAAAATTGCCTAAAACTGTATCAAGTAAATTAGTAAATAAAATTTAAATTACAACAATGCAAGCATTCAAAAATCACTGGATTAAAAGTTATTTATTTGTATCTTGTCTTTCACTGTTACTTTATTTGATCAGCTAACCAAAATACAGCCACAAAAACTTTAATTACAATAGTAAAATCTGTTTTCAGCCAATCTAACAGTCTCTCTTTATTAGTTGACTCTGTCCTCACAACCTGCAGTACAGGAACTATTTCCCTTCTTACGTCAAAATAGGAATCTCAAAAAACAGGATATTGAGATGAATGCACAGACCTTCACATCCGGGGTTCATAAAAATGGCTAAAATCATACTTCACTAGACAAAGTCAAACTGGATAGTACTTCAGAAGGCAGGTTTAATTGGACAAAAATCATAGTTACTCCCCTCATTATGAAGCATACAAGAGGAAAGCAACTGAAACATTGACACAAATGAGCAGATTGGGAATATGAAGCAGATGTCAAAATGAGCACTTTAAAAATAAATAAATAAAAACAAAGATATCTAGAGATAATGACAAGAATCAAAGCTCTAAGCAGCCATGAATGCTGTCCCTTAGAGTTATAACCTGAACCCCCCTTTAAAAAACTCCACAGAAACCTTTATTATGTCTATATTAATATTAAATACATTTCTTCCCCAATTTCCAAGCAGAACAGACAACACACACCACTACAGACAATCTTTCACAACTGTACAGACGGTTGACCCATCATAATCATGCGCAACAAGATGGAGAAGGATGTAGGAACAGGAAAGTCTACATTTACAAACTTCTAACTGCTGGCAGAGCGTCTCTTCACACTTCCTGCAAGAAGCCAGGCGGCCACAACCAGATGCATCAAGCATACATTACATCCCTGTTCCCTGTGTATTTACTCTGCCATCCAGTCAGAAAGATTTGTTTAGCTGCAGAGTTGATTTATGGACGACAAAAAGTAATCCCTTCTTGTCTAGCGTGCTATAGCTGGGCCTCCTTTGCCATTGAGCCAAGCAAGCACAGTCTGAAAGCCCTTGATACCGTGTTCACCCTAAGGTGTAATGTTTGATAATATAACTACTGCTTCTGTCATCCAGACCACCCCGCACCCTCCACCCTGTCTGCACCCACCCATGGCACTCCTCCCCACCCCCACAAATACATTACAGCCCCACAATGCTTTGAGATTTATGAGGGAGTGGTGGAACAGGAGAGAGGAAGAGAGAGAATATGCATTGATTGAAAGCCAAAGATAGTCCCATCCAATCCCGCCCCGAAGAACATCAGTTATTTTGCATCCTGACACAGCGATTGATAACTCGTAAATGTGTGCGGGGGGATGACGAATGCAGATGGAAACTGACTCTGACAAAAATGATAACGGCATCGTTCTCTGGGGGGGTTGACAGAGGTGGAGGTGGGATGCTTCTTAAAATATTTAATAATTGATACGGAGGCTGTGAGATGTTGTTTGACCCTGGAGGAGTGTGAATGTCACAGAAAAAAAAGGAAAGACTTTGAAGTGAAATATATTAATAGGGTATATATGAGTGAGTATGATAACAAAAAGACCAGAGCTTAGGGATTAAAATGGCCAGTAAACTTTTTGTATTATAAAGTGGTTATGTTCTAATCAGGAAGTCTTCAGCTTCTGTTTTTGTCAATTACTCAATTTGTGCTGCACCATTCACTCAAAAGCTTTTATTTGCTTCTGTGGGTTTGAAGAATCTTTGTCGTTAATAAATTAAAAGATTTCCAGAATAAGATGCATCTACTTTTTAAATTATTTTTAATGACAAATATGAACCACAATACGGAACTTTAGGCATTAGAAAAGCACTTCATTAACTTAAAGATGAGTAATAAAGAAATTTTAATAGGAAAATTATTATACTCTGCATAAAAGTGGGTTCTGGTCTTTGGTATGCACACAGAATGCCAAGACAAACACTACGGATTCACATCCACATATACTCTTTACAGTCGGTAATGATAATGCCTTGGAGTGCAGGTTTACACTCCAAGATTCACACCAAAGACAAAAGGCACAATGTTTGCTTATGATGAGTTTTATGAAATGCAGGTAAAACGCTGACTATGTGATACTGATTCAATGGGAAACTAAGAAATTACAACCACGTGTACAAGACCTTCAGAATTGTCCGGTCGTGTGACCGGACGTTGAGATTTTCAGAGGTTAGCCTCTCGTACTTCTAGTGATTCACTGATGTGCCAGTATCCTTTCCTTGCCACTTTCCCATTCAGCTCCACACATTTCTGTGAGCGAGTGTGGCTTATCTTAAAACACAGAAAACAGACTGGTCATTGAGAATGAACTCAGAGCTGCTTTGCTTACAATTATTTCTATTGAATTTCATAAGTGTTAAGTAGATTGTATTTTTGTTTTTGTTATTTTTTGTGATGTATCTGACAGGACTCTTGTAAATGAGACAATGAGTCTCAAAAAATAATTTCTGCATAAATAAAGGATTAACTATATTGATGCTCTCATCGGGACCAAAAAACATGCTCTATTTTCACATTAACTCTTACAACTTCAAGTATGTGATGGAGTTCCAGTAATGAATCCTAAAAATATTTAATTTGGTAAACTCAAATGCTTTTAAACCGCACCCCCGCCCCATCATTATTTTTTTTTTTTAGGTTTTTAGCAATAAACTGCTACTGAAGAATGTGATTTCTTTCAACAATGAAGAAATGCCTATAGTTTTAGACGGAGGTTTTTTAGCTTAAGTTACACTGTTTGAGTTTTAGGATCTGCAGTTCCAGCTTCGAGTCTTTACAGATCTTGAACGTCTACAGATTTATTTATCCCAAAATTGCTCAAACTCAGTGAGATGTTTGACACAAAAACATGACTGTATGTTTTGGGGTTATTGCTCTCCTTTAAGGTGAATTTCCTCCCTCTTAGCAAATCAGTTTCCCCTGATGGCCAACATGGCATGAGGCAAACTGCAAACAGGACTTCTTTCAACAATAGTGTTCTTGCTACTTGTGGGGTTTGGTAAAGTTTAGAGGTGACAAACTCCTCCAGAGACTTGTTCTCTTTAAGTGACCAGTCAGCTGGTGGTGGTTTGGTGGGTTTGCAACTAAGCGTTCATGTCATTCTTTACTTGAAAATTAAAATGCAGCTCCAAATATACATGCAAATCTAATGCCTCGGAATGAAAAACAATAAAAATAAAAATACAGCTTTAGTAGATAAATTTGTGTTAATAGAAGGCACTTTTCTTGGTCCACTGGTCTGTTTCTGCCCTTCCTGCAGGTTTGCGTTCTCTTTCATGTAGAAACAGAAACAGTGATGAACTTTAGATTAAACAAGGAATCCAAAAATATCTCAGTAAAACATCTAAATCCCTGTCCATATGGTAAGCGGCGGACCCCCGTGGTGGACACAGTGGGGAGCTGAACAGTCTTGATGCCATCTCGTCTCATACCTCCCAAACAAACCTCAAAAATCTCTCTCCTGTCTAGTTTGAGACAAATCAGTCTCAAACGTGCAGTTTGTGAAGCATTTCAATCCTCTTACAGGAGTCTGAAATATCAGACAGTTAAGAAGGCCCAATTAACAAATGCAGGAGATTAAGGATCACAGTTGATAAAGTCTAATATCATTATACAGCATCAACAGGGGAATAAAATCAGCTTTAAATCTTTACAGACTAAAACTAGAATAGTCACAAAGATCTATGCAGGATATATGCACATATGTAAAAAGTCATGATGAAATAAATTATTGGCTATTTTTGCTATAAGCCAAAATAAAGTCAAGATACTAAAATACAGCAGAGGTATTTCTTGCATCTCTTTCTGTTTGGCTCACAGTAAGTCATGAGGAAGCTGCTTTTCTTATACTGCAACCATGCTGAACGCTTCTAATAGAGGAAAACTTGGAGTGACTTGCTCTGCCGTCCTCTGGGAATTCAAGGTGTTAAAGCAGTTTTCTGCAAATGCCATCACTTTAATAAGTGAACCTCTCCATAAAGCTGAAGAAATTCTGATTAAAGTTGGACTGATGTTCCCCAGAAGTTAGTTCAAGCACCTTCTCTCTCCCCCTCCCCCCGTAATACGCTTTACAACGCCTACCTCCAAAGAGAAGGTGGAAGAGAGGGAAGACGCCACAGAGAGAGAGAGAAAAAAGGACGACAAGAGCAGAATGTGAAGAGACATTAAAACATTTCAAATGAAAGGTGCGTCAGAGGGGCTTGTCAGTGCATTACCGCCAAGATTAAAGGGGTCTCGGTGTCTTCTGTCGGGTTCAAGGGAGACTGCATAAGGATTTGGCTCAGACTCTTAAATACTTCTGTCGACTAAGATTCAAACAAACACTTCCACAATAATTACATGTTGACTTCTCTTCATTTCAACAGGAGGTTTTTCTTTTTTTAAAATAAACTCCTACATTGTGATCATAAGCACTCAATTTGATTCGTTTTCTTAAACACTGCCATTTACTGATTACAGAACACAGTACGGAAAATAATATAATAATGCTTGCACATCATAAGCCTTTGAGGTTCAAGAGGAGTAAGGCATTTAGTTCAGGTATTAGTTAGGGAAATGAATGTGCCATAGGTTGTCATCAGAGTAAATTGGCAGCCGTGCCAAAATTGTTTCTTCAATGTGTCAAGCCAACACATTCTGCATATGTTGCACTTTTAGTTCTTAACTTTGAGCTTAATTCATTTTTTTTTTTAAATACAAAAAGTTACTAATACCTGAAGAAGCTGTCAAACCTGCTGCAACTTTTAACACAGCCATAAAATTAAATCTCCGTCTAAGTTTTGATTTAAATTAGTAAAATAATGCACAACTTTATACTGCTTTGTTACTCGAAAACGTTGAAATACTCATCCTGGCTCCTTTAACCCAGACAGAAAACCATTTGGATGCTACGAACTACAACTGTCCTGAATATCAGCAGCTGTCAGACCAGACATGGAGGCTGATCTCTGGATGTGGTGTCATATGTCAGAGCATCCGCAAGCATCTGACACGAATCCAAACATGAATAGCCATTTGTACAAACCCAGCAGGTCCAAAGGTGACTGTCAGAATCCTATCAGATTTATACTTTCCTACAGAAACACTGGCTGTTTCAAAGCATTCCAAGAACTTTTCTAAATTTGTACGTTTCCTGGCATGTTCAACCAGGTGAAGCCTGAGCGAAAGAACTTACCGTACTCTGGTTCCGTTTTTTGTTTTTTTTTTAAACTCCTTACGTAAACAAAATTGTTGTCATGATTAGGTGTATATAAGACCCAAGTGCAGAAACAGTCTAAAGTAAAAGCGAGAAGAATCACTCAAAGAACTAAAGGGGGAAAAAACTAAGAAAAACAGGTTCAGAAACATCAGCAGGGCAACACAAGGACAAGTGAACAACAATGACAACAAGGAGCTTATATAAAGACGCAGGGCGGAGAGAGACAAAGAACCAGATGAGCTAATCAGGGAAAATGTGGTGCAGCTGTGGCTGGAGGAAAGCAGGAGAACTGAGGAGAGAAGACTAATTAGCACAGACAGAGTGCTGAACCAAAAACTGAAATCAAAAGGGGAATGCCTGGTAATAATCTAAGAAAATACGTTCAAATGTAACAGGAGTGGAACACAAGAATAAACTAAGAAAATAAATACAAAGGAATACACTTATGTGAAACAGCTTTTTAGCAATAATAAATACAGGGAACTGAATAGAATGTGACAAGACCTATCTGGATATAAACAAGGAAGTGAAAAAAGTACAAAGACGAACTATAACCGAAACCCAAACATTCCATGATAGTGACAATTGTTAGCATTTGTATTTTAACCCTTAGCCCTCAACCCTGGAAAACACGCCCGAAAAACGGCATGCGGGCGATCCGCTGCATGTTAAGGGGTTAAATAAATAAATAAAAAATAGATTAACTATTTTTATGGATCTGAATTTATTTTTCTTTTTGTTTCTTTTCTGTAAGTGCCTCTGACCTGGTGTGTCTTTGTTTGACAGTGCGTCTGCCTTTCAATAAAGACGCTACGGGTGCTATTTATGTGTTTAGGATTACTTGTGTGCATAATATTAGAGCTTAGATCCGCGATGGAGCAGTTGGTAGCACCTTTTGTGTCTTTTGTACACTCTGTTGTCCTGTGATGGACTGCGGACCCTGACTCTTGGCCAATGACTGGTGGAGACGGACACCAGCGCTCCAAAGGATCCTACAACAATAAGCAGGTGTAGACAACAAGGAGCAATGATGGTTCTACTGCTGCATTACTTCTGAATTTTCCTTCCTATAAATACCCCTCTTGTTTAGAGATAATTTGCCAGTGACACACACTGTAATTTATAAAGAATTTAGCATAAAAAAGTAGTCTGACCTGGAGATGGTTTTCATGTAAATCTTCTATGAAATGATAAGTGTGTATTTTTATGAGGTAGTTGAGGCTCCACACAGTTGGGAGAGGCGAGATGGTTTGTACATGTGCAGAGGAAAGATAGTGTACATATTGGACACAGGATGTTAAATATTGAGCAGTCCATATGGAGGAAAAGAAACAACAGAAGGTTCATGGATGAATGTGTTTAGATGAGGATACTAGAGACAGGCTGAGATGAGGCCAGATGATCTGCTGTGGCGACCCCTAAAGGGAGCAAGCAGAACCGGATTTTCAGACAGTGCAGTTGTCCTGCATTAGCAGAACCTTTACTGCCAAGACATGTTCAAAAGCAATACATATTACCAAGCTGCTGATGCATGTTACATATTCCTGACTGCAAAGTGTTACACGGCCTGAGTTATATTCGGTTTGACTTTCTTGTCTGCTCTAAACAGAATCCTTGCTATGTATGATTCCAATAAAGCAAAGTGCAGTGCGTGAATAAATCCCCCGAAACAATTTCTCTAAGATACTTACATGCTTTATTTAAAAAAAAAAAAAGCAAAAAAAAAAACAAAACAACAAACAAAATACTTTAAATGTCAAGGTTAGCAAAAGCCTTCCAAAACAAATGGACATATCTTTGTCAGAACAAGAAAGAAAAATGGCAACAAATAACAACCTACTGTGATGCTAAGCTACTTAGAGGAAATTCTGCCCTGAAGGAGAACACTGTGCTCCCCTTATTTGTCCGGTGCAAGTGCACACATCACAGAATGAAGACAAAGAGTGAATTTCTCTCTCTCTCTTTTTAAAAAAAATAACATATATACTGAAACAGAAAGGGATGAAATTGATTTCAAGTTGTGTCAGTGGTGGTGAAGAAAACAGAACATAAAAACAAGCTCGCTCTCGTCAGCTGCCTTGAGAAAACAAAACTGTGCCATTTAAAAAAAAATAATAGGATTATCGTTTCTGTTTGTTTGTCACGGTGGATCAAAAAAAAAAAAATTACAGTTAAGAGAAGAGCTTAGAGCCACATTGTTATCACCACTTCAGAAGAGGAGGCACAGACTCACAATATTTGCATATTCATTTACCGCTTTTTGAAATGCACCTTTTTTTTTTTTTTTTTTTAATTAGTCTCCGCGTAGCAAACACTTAATATCCGCGAGCACCTTGACACAGCGAGACGCCGCAAACAAAACGTCCTCAGCTGCCGCCGAGCACTTAACTCGGGGATCATCAAACAGCGCGAGGCTTGATGCGTGTCAGGGAGACGTTTGAGTGGGAGGAAGAGGAATGAAGAAGGAACGAAATGAAGGCTAACAGTCAGCCGCGAGGTTGCGGGAGCTGTGATTGCTTGTTTGTTTTGCTGTTAGCGCCAGGAACAAAAACAAACAAAAGAAGGAGACAAAAGCTTGTGAGTCTCTGATATAGATCATAGAAGCAAGTTGTATTGCTGTTTTTTTTCTCTCTTAGGTTGCTCATTTTTCAGAAGGTGGTTGCTTCAGGGGGTGACAGAAACTAGAGGGAGGTTTGTTAATATTGCCTTACCTGTGACACATTTTGACCATCCACTCCTGCCTCTGCTCTGGTGACTCGCAGCTTGATGAGGACGACAAACAAATGAGTATCTGCTCGATGAAAGCTGCTTCCTCATAGAACTATACGAACTAGCCACGCTGTTCTTTGTGTTCAGATACAAACAGGTGTGTAAATCAATGAGAACTCTACACTTATGAAACAAACTGTTGGAAAATTAACCTCTAACAGTAGTATATTAATATGCATTCATTTTATTAGAGTATCTTTTCCCTGATTAGCCTGAGTCAAAGTAATGTAATTTCAATCGATGAGAATCTTACATTTCTATCCAATTCTTAAACAAGCTAGTCAGGCAAAAGGGTCTATCATAGACTGCAAAACACAGACGTTTGTCCATTCAGGTGCAAAGAACAACGATATTTGTGGTTGGATATTTAATTTGTACTCCTCATAGGTTCTTCCTATTCCAGCATTTGGCATGGTAGAAATCACAGCCACTTCAAATCTCTAACCATTTGCACAATACTTTTCTGACCACACAACATAATAGAGCTCTGCCCAGAATATGGGTCAAGAACAATCTGCAAGAACAGAATCATGTCCATCTATTTATCCATTGCCTATACCTGCTTATCTCCCACGTGGGAGGCTAACAAACTTTATTCCCTCAGACATTTTATTGTGCAAAAATTGAAAGCTTGAAGTACAAATAACTTTGGCTCATATTTGGCCCAAGTTTATATTATCCTGAAAGTTAAGTTTTAAGATCATCCTTACCCTTGAGCTTAGTATGATAAAATTCTAACTCAACAGATTATGACACAGTCGCATAGAAAGTCATAGTGCAGAGGCACAGAGTTTCGAAAGTGATCAAATTCATTTGATTTCAGACATAGATATTTTTTTTAACATCACAGGGGTGAAACTGACAGCTGTCGGTCCAGCTGCCTCATACATAATCCGCAGCAGTGACAGATGCACAGTTATTGAACAGAACTGTTGGACACAGACACCCTTTGAGTCATCACAGCTTTGAAGAAAACACCACTTAGTTTTGGCAGACGCTTTGTCCGTTAAATTGATATGCACCGCAAAACTGACGAATACAAACACTGTTTACAGAGCTGGAGGTTTAACAGTGAAAGAACTTTATAATTAATGCTTTTGTCTTTGTCAAATTATACTTTTGATCAACAATTTGCAAAAATAACGATGATCAAAAAGTGATTGTGATCACTACAAAACAAAGAAAACTTTTATAAACCGGAAAGTTTGTAATTAGTTTATACTTAAACTATTTGGAAAACAGTCAATTTAAATAAAGTCAATTTAAATAAAGTCAAAGTTTATTTATATAGTACATTTACAACTACATCAGCTGACCTAAGTGCTTCACAATAAACAGGAACCATCCCAAACTATGTTTGGCATTGGAGGGATCTGCAAACCCAGACAATGTTGCCAACCATTTTAATGAGCACTTAGAAGATCTCTTCGACCCCATCATCATGTCCAAGGTAGGCAGAATCTGAGAACTCAAGTGAAGTTAAGTCTATTACCATGGGAAAATTTGCAGAAATTTTTAAAAAGCCTCCGTACTGACAGGGATCAAGGGGTGGACGAGATTCATCCCAAGATGAAGAAGGCTCTTGACTTTGTGGTAGACATGACTCTACAAAGTTACACTGGAGATCTTGGACACACCTTATCTTTGGAAAGGGTGACCAAGGACCATCCTTCAACTATTAAAGAATAACACTTGTTTTAGGGTGTTGGACATTTGGCTCTGACCAATTATTACATTTCGGATCCAGGAGGAGAGATGGCTTTTGTCTTTGCTGAGAAAAATTGGACTGAATCTTTATCCTCACTGAAGTGCTGAGGGGGTTCTGAGAGTTTGGTAGTCCACTCCACCAGCGCTTTTGTGGACCAGAAGAAGGTTTACAGCCATGTTCCTTGATGAATTTTGTGGGGCTTGCTGATGGACTGTGGAGAGCTGGGGATGTTTTTCAGGAATATCAGGTTTGATCTCATTGTCACTGACATGCTTATAGCATTTGTCACAAGGATCCTATTGTATAGAATTAGAAATGAGGGTGCCTACTTTGAGAAATCCAAGGTCTTACCCTTATCTACTGTGGATAATATGCATACATTGCTTTTCTTTATGCCAAGACCCACAGCGTGCATGAATTACACTCTCACAACTGGGGATCAATCTCTGCCTCAAGTTGAAGTTTCTTGGTGCATTGTTCGACAGTGGGGGTAGGAAGGCACAAGAAATATATTTCCAGATTGAAACCTCAAGTGTGGTAATATGAGCATTGCTGTGGTAAAAACTGAAGATGGTTCTTCCATGTCCCAATCCTCACTTGCGATCATCAGATATGGATCAAGACAGAAAGATCCCAGATGTAAAATGGTTCAATGAATTTTACCCATTGGGTGAAAGGACTCAACCTTAGAGTGAAGATCAATAGAGGGTTTAGAGTAGAGTCACAATTCAGATGCGTCAAGCATCTGATCAGGAGAACTTTATTTTAAGGTTCATAGATACTTTCACTTTGGAGGACACCTTGGGATCCCCCAGGATGTGAAATAGAGATGGATGAGCTAACAGAGTTAGATGAGTATTCTTGTGGTGCTTTTGAAAATTTGTTTTGACAAAAAACACAATCAGACTGTCATCTTATGAAAAGATGATGTAGTGTACCGTAGACAACTCCACCCCATGGGGCTGCATTTGTTCAAACTATCTCAGATTAAAATGATATCCAACTACAATAGAAAGAAAAACTGACTGACTTTCCTCAAAATTGTGAAAGCAAGTGAGAAGCTATCCTCCCACCACTTTGTGTCTTTAAATAATTCAAACAAAAAATGCTTTTAAGATCCCCTTCTATTTCCATCACTCCCGCAGATGGCAGCTTGGCTCCTCTGACTGGCAGTCAGGCTCAGATGACATGACAGATGTTATTTCATCTTTCTGTTTCTTGTTTTTCTCTGTTTGGACAAAGAATAATAATTGGATCTGTTGAATGGGACTCTCACAGTTTTGGCTCCATTTTGTTTTTCGGTTGCCATAGTTTTTATTTAATTTTTTTTCTTTTTTTTTATAGCAACAGACGCTGTCCCTTTGATTTTGTTTGTCTTAATCTATTTTTTTTTTTTTTTTGGGGTGGGAGGCATAATTTGACCAGAATCTTACTTATACTTTCAGTCAGACTTAAAATGATTCATCCAGGTTTTTCTGAAGGACTTTAACTTCCTCATCTGTCAGTCTAAGAATTCACCGCATGCTGCCTTTTTTGGACTCTCCGTCTCGGTAGAGTGCTGCTAATTGACTCTATAGCATGCTACCAAACCTGTTTTATTCCCTGTTTCTGACATATCTGATGTGTTTGCATGTCTCTTTGTGATATGTGTGTACATAAATAACACAACTCTGAATATCTGTGTGCAGTAAGGAGGGCTGGTGGGGATGGGAAAGGGAGAGGTGGGCAGGCGGATGTTCCTTCCGCAGCAGTGCTGTCGTGTCGCCGCATTTCTTGCTGACAGGTCTGATCAGAAAGTGATGACAGCCTATGATTGTCAAAACGCCCGCAGCTGAGTGGCAGATCGGCTTTGGCTCTGCCTTATTTTCCCACTTCCCTTCCCCCTGGTTTTGTCACATCTCTTTCCCAGCCGTGGTGTTGGCTTAACTCGGAGTGAAGGTAAGAAGTGACGCGCACCAGGCAGCATGAGGAACTCAATCTCGGCGTGTTGTGTTAGGGCCATTGTAGATGTCATGCGTTAATACTCCCACGGCTGTGGAGAGGCGAGCCGGATAGTGACAGTGTGGGAGTTAAACTGGGAGCTGGAGAACTGAGTTTGGTGGGGATCTTGACAAACAAAGCAGTGCGGCGCCTTTGCATTGTGTGTTAGAAAGGTATGACAAGAGCTGTGCGTGTAGTTTCCCTAAAAGACAGCCTGAAGCAGAGGCTTCAAATCACACAACAACAGGTAAATTCACAATAAACTCCCAGTTTTAGCACTTCAAGTAGTCAAACAAATTTAAACAAGGATTTAAGAAGAACTTTTACTAATAATGGTGAAGCCCAATATCTGTTTACTAAAACATGGAATTACAATTTTATTGTGTTTATTAGATAAACATCTAATGAGACTGAGCATCAAATGAAGCCAAAATTAAATATTTACTTTTTCCAACATAATATACATGCACTCTGTCCATCTTCGATCACTAAATAATAGGCTTCTGGCCTTTCCATTAGCACAGTGGGCTAAACTGAATTTAGGATTTAAAATGTAAGCTTAAAAATATGTCCATCTTTAACTGCGAGAACAGCAGCAAGTACTGTAAGCTGTAGTCAGTTATGGTATTTTAAACACTTGGATTTAAAACCATCAAATATTTCCATCATACTTACAGTTTAAGGTCATTTCAATAAGAAGCAAGGCAAAGTGCCGGAGTGATTTATGACTTTATGGAGCATGGAGTAATGCAGCATTGACCCTTCCCCACACATTGCTGTACACTGCCAATCAACTGGCTGATAGAAGGCTATTACACTTTGCCTCCCTTACAAGATTGAAAAACTAGCTTGTTCCGATGTGGAAACTAGAATAACATTCCTCTTATTTAATTAACACTGTCTAACTACTATAGTTGGTGTGCCTGTAAAGTAGCAGACTGCAGGTTGCTTCTTGAAGCCCAGTTTAACCTGGTATTTGTCTTTTGGCTGTTATTGTGACTAGTACATATTCATTTACCATGGAGATTTCTGTTTTTGAATAAACATGAGATAAAATAAGAGTAAGTCTGCTTTTGTTGGATGCACATTGGGAGTAAATTCCATTACAGGTTCCCAATTCTGTTCACATGATTACATCAGTGAAGTAGGGAAAAAAAAGGTGGGAGTACTCTTCTGTTTTAGTTTATTTTCAGAGATAAATGTTTAAGATTAAACAAATTAAAAATGTTAAATACAAAGTAGCACAACAATTAACCTTTAAATTATTTCACGTACTCAGAGGGGGGAAAGTCACACAAACATACTAGACAAATTTAAAAATAGATGTGCCCTCTTGTTAAATCACAAATTAACAAATTTCTTTGGAAAGCTGTGTTCAATTTCAATAGCTACACCCAACTGTTTGACATGTAGAATCAAGAATTCACTTTGATACAACCTTTTTAACATTTAATAGAAGTTTATAAGATCCAAAGGAACACATTGTGCCCTGAACCCAAACAAAAATCAAGAACAGATGAAACACAAAGTCAAAGGGATTTTTAAAGGTTTGGAACACCAGAGAACCACAGTGAAAGCCAATATCCTGGATGGATATTGGCTTTCAATGCAGTAAACCTACTGATGTGAAGGTTTACTGGAGTAGCCTGCCTACCAAAATTACTCTAAAAGTACATTCATGGCTTAGTGAGAAGGTCGCAAAAAACAAAAACAAAAAAGTAAAACCCAGGGCATAAATTTAAAGCCCTTCAGGTGTTATTTGGCTCAGTTAAGATCAGTGCTCATGATCCAGCTTTGGTAAAAAGACTGGGCAGGACCTATGAAAGAATCCCTAAACCAGTGCTTAAACTTACTTGACATGCAGTGACCTTACCTTAAGCAGTTTGTTCCCACTCAGTGACGTTTATGATTAATGAATGGATGGATGAATCCAATTCTGCAAATGAGATTGGACACAAGTCATCCAACAGGG
Organism: Brachyrhaphis roseni; assembly: GCA_903066815.1. Lineage (NCBI taxonomy): Eukaryota > Metazoa > Chordata > Actinopteri > Cyprinodontiformes > Poeciliidae > Brachyrhaphis > Brachyrhaphis roseni. The sequence continues at coordinate 40,440 of CAEFZY010026916.1, forward strand.
TAAAAAAACTTATTAGCAATTAAAAAAACTTGATATTGGCTACAGCAGCCAAGAGTAGCACAATCAGTGACTAGGTGTAAGGAAAATTACTTTTTCACATCAGGTCAAGTTGGTTTGAATATCTTTTTTTTTTTTCCTCTATAATCATTTTGCCAGATATTGAAATTTCTATGATGAACTGAAAAATGTAGTTGTGGCAATAAAGCAAAAACGGAGAAAATTAGCAAAGGGCAAATACTTTTTTACAGCACTGTAAAAGGGAAATCTTTTAATTTAAGAATGCGTATGTACTGTACTAATTTGTTCAACAGTGCTATGCTTTTAGCAGCATTAGGCCTTATGTAACGCGATAAACATCTCTATAGCTGACTGCTAATGGTCTCAGATTAGATCTACTCAGATACAGTTGGCCCTTTCTGTGAAAACAGCTGTTTGGGTGTGTTTGGCTCATTTAACTAACTCATCATATTAATGCAGTTTTGCACAAAGTCCACACTTGTCTCCGTCTCACGGCTCCTCCACCGCCCTCCTGTCACTCCTCTGTCACTCTCACTCCTACTGTGATCATGATTGTTGGATAACTGTTAATTAATGAGATGTCAAACTCATCCTAATGATAGTGGCTTAATTTTGGGGCTGGAAAAAATAAAACACTAATACAATCGTGCTGCGGTGTCCTTAACTGAGTAGCGAAATACGGAAAGAGGGAAGCCTCTTCTGGCTTTTCCAGGGAGCCGGTTGTGTTAACAGATCCAGGACATGGCTCACCCTCAGTGGAGATGTTAGGCAAGACAAAAGTGACAGGCCAACATTCATCCGCCTCCTCATCTTGTCTATTTATAAGTACATTCATATTCATGAGCTATTGGACCATGTGCATTTAGCTTTATTGGAAAAACTGAATCTCAGTCCTTATTCCTGGCAACTGACAGAGAAAGATTGCAGTGCCCAAGTGACAAAGGACTGGCAGTGTCTGGTGCTACATCATCGTATTGACGTGGGCAATGAAAGCAGTATTTCCTCCTTGAACTTGCAAAAATGACTTCACCCATCACTTTGGACTCAAAGTGGGTTATTAGTTCCTCTTAGAAAAATTCCAAAATGATGGTAAAGACTGAAATTTACAGGAGTTCTGGATCCTGCTTACCCTTTTTTTTAAAATAAATTGATGGCAGCAGAAATATATTTTAAATATTTGTATGAATATTTAAACTAAAAAACAATATATATGAAACTAGCAAAAATTTAAGATTAAAATTTAAAAATATTTTTAGCTTATTTAAACAACCTTAAAAATCCTTTTAGTCAAAAAGAGAAGAAAATCCTCCAAACATGACATAGTGCAGGGTAAAGCGAGGACGTGAATGACATGAACACTGTGATTAACATGCACTAACTAGTGGCATGTATACACTATAAAACTGACCACATTTAGGCTGTACAATCTATCTTTGCAGATCTACCAAAGACTAAAATCCAGAACTCAAACTTCAAATAACTCACAAACTGTGAGGCCTTTAGTGGTCTAAGCAGGTAGGAAGGATGTAGTCCACCACACTGCCATGACAGCACTGCAGAACTTGATCAGTAATGACACATTCCCCCACAGTGTCTAAACTGAACCAAGTCCAACTCAGAGTAAGTCATTAAAATGCCAGAAGGCACAGGTGAAGAAGAAACACTGTGGTCTCCTGAAATCCGGAACATCAAAGCCCTCGATTTGAGTGTAGAGCAAAAAAAAAAAAAAAGCTTCGTAATGAACTCGTTTTTCTCCGTCTTCCTTCACAGACTAATATATTTATTCAGGTAATCATGACTTCTTCTGTTTCTCTTATTGATTTGCAGCTTGTCTCGCTCCTGTTCCTCCCCTCTCTCTTACCCCCAGTCCCCCGGCTCCTACTCTCTCAGTTCTTCAAGCAGTGACAGTCGCGCTGCTCATAGACACTGCTGCCTTTGCATAATGCGTATGCGCCTTCTGTAGGTCGAATGAAGCTCCTTCGACATGTGTCAGAAGCTTGCCGTGTAGGTTTGGACTAATGATGGCATAACGGCCAGCCCACTGCCCCCTCAGCGTATGCCCACTCTCCTGTATGCATGTGTGTGCAGGGGGGTGGCAGGTTTCGTCATGCTGATTAAAAGCAACCCCCCCCTTCCAGCTCACTCACAAAGCCCTGCACAAAAAGACAGTGGGGAACATGAACCACTGTCAGGTTGGCCCAGATGAGGACACAGGATCCATGTCACCTGAATTTACCGGCCTAATATGACAGCCAAGTTGTGATCCCCTGTCTGGGACGTGTCACGTTTGCAGAGTTTGGGCTTATTCTCATGCAAATGATGTCAGGTTTGGACAGAATGTGAATGAGACTCGTCACACTGTCCGAGAGTCTGAATCCCAACCACATGACATTAGTTCCTCGAGCCAGCGCCGGATGAAATAAATACGACATTTGACATTCAAACCAGGCAACTAGAAAAAGAAGAAGAAAAAAAAACAGAAATAGTTCAGAATAATGAGGAATTTGAGGGAGGAACCACAGCGCTGAGACTGTAACCTTTTTCCTTTTACTGAGGTGCTAAATAGCACATGTCCAAACACCGAGGACATGAAGTCTCTTCACAGACACATACTGGCATTTAGAAGTTGGAAACAAGTCTTTGTGGTTAAAATAAAGATAATTAAAGATTTTCAAGTAAATTAGACCATCATAAATTGCATAACATGATATATTCTTCACAATAAAACTGAAAAATCAACTTACTCGTCAAGAAGAAAGCGCAAAAAATAACATGGTTGCATAGTCAGACTTATTTAACACAATTTCATCATCATTTGCCCACTCTGCCTAATAAAAGTAATCTAAATATTTCAGGTCAAAACAACATCTTGTATCCACTGCCCTTGTAAGATTCACTTTTGGACTCAGACCTGGCCATTCAAAAAAAAATAAATAAATCATTTTGTTGAGGCTGCCAGACATCTAAGTCAAAGATTTCTCACACTTAAGCTACATTTAAATTAAAAGTTGCTTTTATTCATCCAAAAGATTGTTTGTGATTGGAAATGATACAGGCATCTCTCAAAAGAAAGGACAACAAAAGGTGTAAACTTATTTAAAATCCTAAACATATACCTTAAAAGGCATTGCAGGAGTCAAACGGTAAATATAATAGCTGACAAGCTTTTTCTGATGATTTGTCTTTTGTGATAAATTCCAATTTCTTGAAACAACAAGATGGCATCATTACAATTGTTGTGTTTGGGTGTGTTTCAATGGACAAAACTGATGATTGACAAAAATGATTACAGAAGGCCTCATTTAGATATGCATGTGCTTCACGTTGAGCATAAGTGTCCCTTGCAAAAACATTGTCAAAAACACAACTTCACAACACAGCATATCAGCCCCGCATCATAGAAGTGCAAAGTGCTGCCATTTCAACAAAAAATATTATAGTTTTATGTTAATAACCACAAAAATAGCAGCTGCTGCAAGAATGAACTCTTGGTCTTCACTGCTGGTAAACGTCCAGAGGAAAAAGGTTGAAAATCTTTAATGAGAAGATGATCTGAACGTATTATAAACAGTTGATTATTTGCAATAAGTCATAAAAGCATAAAGCTAATCTGTAAAATTTTACAGAATAAATGTCAATTTTACATAAGAAAAATGTAGAAAATGATACACTCATTCCATAGCAGAGAAACCCTGCATGTTCACCAAAGTGTGGACACTTTTGAGACTCACTGTAAACATCTCAATTTTTTAAAAAGATAGTTTAACAGAACTGTGATGTGCAGCACCTCGCACCCGTGGGCCAGGAGGAAGACTTTGATAGATCCTAAAAGGCGTTCCATTCATTCAGAACGAAGGCAGCCGTCATTATTCTCAAAAGAATCCACTTTGTCACTTCTCCATTCTTCAAGCACTTCCGCCTTGGCCTGATGAATTATGGCGGCTGTATCTTCGGAAACAAGGCTCTTCTCCTGACAGGTAACACAACACTTTACAAGACGCCTTTGACTGCTCGCAGATCTCAACAGGGACGAACGTGTCAACAAGCAATCGGATACTCAACCCTCTGTCCATGATGAGACGTCTCGGGCGATTTTAAGCCTTCAGCTTCTCTTGAAAACTGCCACCAAGTTCTTCTTTTTTAAAAGCTATGACTTGAGGTGCTACATTGTCTCACTGTCAGGATGAGTGCAGCAGGAAGAAATTAGTCTGACACCTCAGGTAGATTTATTTCTGCTCTGATCGACACCTCAACTTCTGTACGTGTTCATTTGTGATGAAATGATAAGTTAGATTTACACAGGAGGTGAAAAATTTGAACATGTTCGACAATAAGAGCGTTTCAAGAGAGTGAACCGCAAGGAACTGGAAAGATGACTGCAAGACCAAGGTAAGTGTTTTAGATTAAATGCCAAAGACAGTTCCCACAACTGTGCTTTTTAATGGCTGGAAATATGTGCAAAAATGTGCAATAAGTCACATTTTTAACGAGACAACATAATTTGAACCCAAATCTTGTTAAGCTTCACATACTATAGTTATTAAAAGAAATCTCTTCCATCTTTAAAGTTTTAATCAATCAGTATTACGATATTTAAACTACCGGTAGTACAAGCTTTCTTAATGTTGATGTGTTTTAGAGATAAAAACTCTTATGACAAAACATAAAATTAGGGAAAACAACTAAGTCTCTGCTCCACCAGAAAAATCACCACTTAAGAATCATATGACTTAAGTTTTGCTTTGAAAAAACAAAACAATAATCAGATTACTTTTAGTTAGTAAGCCCTCACCTTTGCTACACTGTGGCTTTCATGGTGGATTTCTAGGATGTTAAGCTTTATGCCAGGGGTGTCCAACGTCGGTCCTTGAGGACTGGTAGCCCACATGTTTTAGTTCGCTCAACACACCTGGATCAAATGATGGCTTGTTAGCAGGCGGCTGCAGAACATTGATATGCTGTGGAGGTCGTTACTACCACCAGGGAGAGGACTAAAACATGCAGGATACCGGCCCTCGGACACCACTGCTTTATGCCAAACAGATGCTATGTTCTGGTATCCAAATAATTCTATTTTTTAGTCCACTCTGTCCAAATAGCATTACTGTAGAGGCCCTGGTCTTTGTCTTTGTCTCCCTGGCAAACATTAGGCTGGCTTTTATAGTCACAGTTTTATTTTTATGCTGTCAGTTTTAGCTCTCACAGACAAATTGCAGTTTAAATGTGTCTATTACGCAAAATCGCATTTTTTGAGCCTTACGTTATAATGCTATCCCCTCATCCCAACGTACCTGGAGTGTTGCTTTGGTTCTTTCATGCATGTTTGAGAAATCCTTCAATTTCCTGTGGCAGCCATTCAGGGATGAATAAACCCTTCCTCGTACAAAGAGCGGTGTGTTTCCATTTTCACAAAGCCTCGCTTTGGAGCGCCAGTTCCAAGCAAAGCTTCCGCTTCACAGTGCACACCTCCTCCAGACTAGCCAGCAGCAATTAGCAACACCTTATGGAGCTACCAGTCTGATGAGCTCATCAGATGAACTACTCAGTCCAGCGCTCCTTAGGATGGCTGTAAACGATGCAATAGAAATGCATTGTGATGATGTGTTGAAGGCGGAGTTTCATAAACAGGAGAACAAAGACAAGTTTCATAGCATCAAATTTCTTTTATGATTTAATTTTTATAACTAAAAGTAATAATTACTTGATTGTCTAGCAAAATGTGCCTTAAAAATACATAATACTGCCCTTTAAACAAAATCAGAACAAGCAGGTCAAACTTTTGCAAAAAGCTCAACAGAAAAACTTTATTTGCATCAAATCTATTTTTTTCTTTTTTCACACTGTCATTCCTGTGTCTACTTCTACAATAAAACAATTACTACGTGACTCCACTAGCTGCTTATTCACACAGGAATTTTTCTCTTCTATTATGCACGTTTGTTCAACAACGTAATCAGCAGAACGTTGGTCCTAAAAGCAGCAGAAGAGGAAGAGGTTAACTCACTGAATCCTTGCTGTCGACATCAGTGTACTGTCTGCACCAACATGAGCTCCTCTCTGACACGTTCCTCATGGATGTACAGATGTTTGTACTCAGTACCAGGACAGCTAACCGTAACCCCAAACCCTCCACGTTGATTATTATAAATGGATAACAGGCTGCGCCGTGACGCCTCTTGTCATAAACAGCCTTTTGTTTTAACATCAGATTTGTGCCGCTGTCTTGTAAGTCTCTGTGCGTCTCATAATGCTGTTGACACGGAGCCAATTTATTTTGGTTATTTATTTATTTTTTAACACAAACAAGAGTCATGCAAGAACAAACAAAAGACTGACTGTCTTATGCCGCCGTACGTGGAGCTTTTTTGTCTGTTGTGACAAGATGACTTGTTTTAGAGCTCGCATATGAAGCAACATGCCTATGCTATTTATTTGCAACATAGTAATAAATGTGCAGTGACTTGATGCAGATGTGGAAACGGTGCAGGAGTTGTTCTGCTAAAGACACCGTAGCATCTGAAATACACTTAAATATAAAGCAATCGGATCAATAGCATGACAGGATTCATCAAATGTCGGCTAGTTGTGGTATTTTTATTTTTGTAACGTTGTAATTAAGCAATTTAGGAAGATTTTATTCTAAATTGAATAAAATCAACAGCATTAAAGAGTTATTTTTCTAATTTCCAACATTTTAAAAATTTTCTCAAAAACAGATTTTTTTCGTCATTCCCAAAAATCTTAGTACATTTACAAAAATACCTACAAAACAATGAGAATCTCTCTCTCTCTCTTAGAAGTGGGATTATTATTGTTTGCACTAAATTGCAACATTGTGCTTTACTGTAATTTTACAGACGGTTATTTAAAGCTTGTTACGGTAATTAAAACATGTATGCTGTATTTATAGAGCTTTTTTTTCCATGAGGCATAAAGAAAAGACAAAGTGCTTTACATAAGCTATACCAGGAGGCAATGACAACTAAATTATGAGAATATTTAAAATATATATGCATTTCTTCTATCTTGAAGTTCATCTGTGTAAAAGCAAGTAACCTTTTAATATATGCAAAATAATGGATCTACAAAACTGCTTAGTGTGTGGTTAATGTCAAAGAAGGCCGTCGGAATATGAAAATGTATGTTTATGCCTAAATATTTCACTGTTCTCTGTCCGTCAGTGGCGCCTAATGCTGTTGCTATTCTGTGTAGCACAGAGGTACCTTAATAGAGACATATAGAGGCATGGGAGTAATGTCTAAAAGCTACGACTTTCCATTCTCATATAATTTATCAGTGAGAATCTCACAGCAAGGTCAACTGTGCAATATTGGTTATAACTTTTACTAAAACTATCCTGGATCAATACAGAGACCTTGAAATGTAATTCTTTTGTCAATTGTTATTTAAAGGTTTAAAATTAACTTTGATGTGTGATTTGGTCGTATAGGACTTGGAGATATACACCAATGTAAGATACTGTCTCAGTGAAATGAAATCCAGTTTTTACCCAGTTTGATAGCATTAGGAGCCATTTTGACTGTTTTTCCAACATGTTGGGTCATGCCAAAGCACAGTTATGTAGATTAACTGTAAAGCACATTGCAAAAGTGATCATAACCATCAGGAATCTCACAAACTCAATCATTTTACAGTCATAAAACTATGTATTTTATTGGGATTGGAAGTGATGAACCAAGAAAAAGTGGCTTATAATTGTGAAATGGGGTAATAATGATACATTTTGAGATACTCTTTATTTACAAATAGATTCTAAAAGTGTTCAACCACCTTAAGTCAATACTTCATTATAGGATTACTCAATTACATGTTTCTAACAAAGAAATGTCAGTGGCCAAACATTGCATGTAACAGATACAGAAATGTGAAGTTAACAAAAATAAATTATTGAATTCCTTTTGAAAATCAGGTCTTGTTCCAAGACTCTATTAAACAGGTGACCGATGACGTCGTTTAGTTGCACTGGATTTTATTTTGGGGGGTATTGGAAAAAATTGGTCTCATTTTTCATATATATATATCTATTTTCATAAAAAATGTTTGAAAGGTTATTTGACAAAGATTTAAGTTTGCTACAACGTTTTGAAGTCATATTATTAAAAAAACCATATGAATGAGGTCTGGAAGTCGTTTTTAAATCTTTGTTGTTTTTATGCAGATATCTATCTCATCAAGAAGGTATCTGTTTGTTTAGTCGTTGTTTGTCATGAGTTAACGTTCTGTGTGTTGTATATGAGTAATTGTTCGGTACGTCTTGCTGCAGCTTCCCATGCCACCCAGACACAAAAAGCATGCCGCAAGGCGTCAGAACTTCATTGTTTCTTGAGAGAAATGCCTCAGGCTAGTGTTTAAGAGCTGCGTGGGGTGGGAGCATGTCGACTTAAATACCTTCAGTGGAGACATGTCATGGCCTCTTTTATCAGGTGTCTCACTAGCTGAACTATAAAGCTCAGCTCTGTGTATTACTATAAAGTCAAAACTGGCATTTTAAAAATAAACGTTTTATACTTCTCCTTCTGATGGGGGATTATGCTTGAATTTTAAATGCCTCACACCAGCTTAAATTTAAAAACCTCACCTTATTAAAAACTGAATAAGAGTCACACCAGCCATACTAGTGGAAGGAGACATTTGGCTTATAAAGTCAGAGCCCCGGCCTTTTTTGACCTTGGAGCTGAACTCTCGAGTGTTAACTACGGAGCCCTCCAGGGGACATGGGAATTTTTTCTTTTGCGTTCCCTCGCAATAATCTACTGATCAGTTATGGGGCATAATTGAATATTGTAAGCCCTTCTTATGGTGGCCGCTGTACTTTCTGCCTTAATACAAGGTTATGTGAGGTTTTTTCATGTACGTTAATATCTCCTTGTGAAATATCTGACATTTTATATCTTTTTCTTTAGTATAGAAAGGCACCACAAACCTATGATATAAACAGAAACTTTCCATAAGTATTAAAGAAATAAAAATACATCCAAACTATTGTAACTACTTCTGAGTTATTGTTGTGGGTAATTAGACATCTGACAGTTTTGATTGTGTCTCTATTGTGTTTGTAGTCTGAATGTTTTCATGTTCAGGGCCGTTTTCATGTTCAGTTTTTTTTTTTGTCTAAAGGCTTGTGTTGCCTTTATATCCTAAAAAAAAAGATATAAAACGTCAGATATTTTACAAAGAGATATTAACATTCATGGAAAATCTTTATGTAACCTTATATTAAAAATACGGAGGCCACCGTAAGAAAGGCTTACAGTATTCAATTATGCTGCATGAACTGATCAGTACAATATGGCGAGGGAACGCAAAAGAAAGGGTTCAGTAGTTAAGATTGTTTAGAAGTAAGACCTTTTGGAATATATAGGTAAAGAATACAAAAAAGGAAATGTTCATTATGATTTCGAACACTAAACTATTTTACTTTAGATGGTGTTTTGAAGGGGGAAAAAAAATCACTGTTTACATTTTATGCAAATTTTATAACTAGAAAGTATCAAAAATATTAATAATAGAAGTAAGTGTCAATTTATTATGGCACAATTTTTGGAAAATGTTAAAACTTTTTATATACATCTGTTGGGTAAGTATGATTATTACGAGTATCATAATAGTAATGCAAAATTACACTAAATCAGTTATTATATTGCATCAATAAAGTAATATAGCTTACTGATTATTATAGTGTTTACAGTCATTGCTTAAAATCAGTCACCCTTTTTGTGAGCACCTGACTGTTTAGAAATATTTCTCTCTCAGCCAGAGATATTTGTGAAAAAAACTAATTTCTACATCAGCCACTCAGAAAAAGTAAAACTCTCAGCTGACATGTTAGGTCATTTTACAAAATGTAATATTCATTTTAACAGTCGTAAAAGGCTTAAGAAAATTATTTTGCAAAAATCTGTTGAATTTAGAGTCATTTGTTTAAAGGTAGAATGTTTTGTACTTCTGCAGTTTACAGGGCAACATAGTAATAAATGAATAAGGGAAAGACACTGCAGCTTTTTAGCTTTAAAACCATGAGCATATTTTTCTGTCTTGAGCTATGTAGCCAAACACCCTCATTATGGAGCAGAATAGTTATTATTTAAAGCTCTTTTCAAGTTTCCCCAGCATATTTGTTTTAAAATAAATTAGGATGTTTTATTTATAGCTCAAAACATAGATCGATGAAGAGCAGGTAAGTTAAAAGGAAATAAATGTATTTTTAAAATTTACTATTTCAGATAAGCATATCACCTAACTTAGTCCTAACATGAGTGAATTAAAACAAAATAGCTCAAGTCAGACTGGCACTCACTAACATCTTACCAAATGTACTTTAAACTGTAATTTTATTATAGAACATTTATGCAGTTTTGAAAATGTAACTTTTTAAAGTCTGGGTATGCCTCGATACAGGTAATTTACTCATACCTAGTGAGAAGATATCACAATCATTAAAAGAATGCTTGGAGAAGAGAGAAGGCATCTCCTGAAACACATTCTCAAGAAGGTGGATGTGTAAAGTTGTTGTCAATAAAGTTGATGAGATGGATTCAAAGTGTTTGTGGCATTGTATCAGGTTGACAGATGACATTGCGATTCGTAGCTACAGTATGGAGCACAAGTAAGTGACCTTGGAAAGGTCACCTTGGAAGGTATCCTGCGGATTGACGAGGAATGAACGTCTGAAAACTGAATACACACTGTGTTGGACTGAGAAGTAGACAGGTGGGATCAGCGACAAAACCTGACAGGTTTAAAACCTAGAGTAAACTTGTTTGGAGGCAAAATTGAGGAGGCACGGCTTAGATAGTTTAGGCATTTGTGTACAATGGATCCTTAACAAGGCAATTTAATGTGTTTGTGTGACAGACGAAAATGTTAGAGATGGTAAGATGAAGGTAGATGATAGACTGTGGGCCACCAATTGACTTTGGCCATTTATTTGATTGTCAGATTATTTTAAGAATCACAGCACACTGTAATTTATTCCAGGACATGATGTTTATTTTACAACTAAGGATAAAAGGATGCCATTTAGAATAACTGGTCATGACAAAAACCTGGGCGTTTCGAGAGCAAATTTTTTTCAAGCTTATATACAGTCATGGACATCACATGAGATGCCGCTAACTTCATTTTATATAAACCACGTTGAGCGACCAACAATTCACTGAAAAAAGGACATTTTTGGTCCAACAATATTCTGTAGCTTTACACCCACACCCCTGAACAGGTCTAGAAAATAACACTGTAAAAATGCACACAGTACAAATAATACTGAACTTGTAAGTAGCAAGATATGCCAACATACATTTTTTTTAATTATTATTTACACATTAAATTTTCAACTTCATTAACTTTACAAGCTTAGCTCCTTCATGATAAATTGGTGGACTACTTAGTAAGTACTGTACATGTTAAAAAGAGAACATTAAAATATTTTTTAATTGAGGAAAAACAGGCATTTGCAATATATCTATGGTATAATGGCAAACAATAATATAGTTTGATTAAGGGCCTTAAAAATCAAACTTGATCTTTTTTCTTCATCAATTTGTTCTTCATTGATTCACACTCACTGAAAGTGCAGAAACATTTTAGAATACCATCCAACTTTAGACAAGTATCTTTTCCCAAACTTTGTTCAACAGGGACATCAGTTAAGTCATTCTGAATAAGATGTAACCAGACTTAAAATAGCCAATGCTTTACATGAAAACATGCACAGCTTCATAAATAATATGCAAGTAATGGTGAAATATATTCATTCAAAAACAATTATTCAAAAACAGTGATGAACACAAGAGCATGGGTCGGTTTCAAAACAACAGACGACTGTGAAAGGCTCAGATCAAATGCAGTGCATTGATGAAGCAACAATCAGTCAATGACTGTATAGTGCCATGTTTGTTGCACCAATCTGTAGAGTTGTGTAAGTGAAAACAAAACCTTTACAATCAGTTTTTGAGCTACTTCACTGAAAGCGCTTTTAATTCAAAACATACCAAATGATTAGAATTAGAATACAAGATATAAAACCTCATGTTTGTGTTAAGAGTTGTGGCACTATCTGTGTTGACAGATTGAGACTTAAGAGATTTAGTGCAACAGAAATATGTCATATTATCACTGATTTCACTGCTTATCTAACTTTTCAAGTTCTTTCACAAAGATGAGATGGTCCTCTGGCGACTTTCCGTGCGTTTTACAAAGGTGCAATTTGATCGCATGTTTACTCACAAATGTCCGGTTGCACAGTTTACACTGATATGCTGAGCCAGAGTCATCTTCAGTAAGTCCAGAAGACGTAAACGTCTTGTCCTCAATTCTGCTCACTGTCTGCTGCTCAAGTAAGTCTACGGAAAGCTTGGAGAGGTCCTTTAAGGTGAATCCCAGGTGGGACTCCAAATGGTTAATGTAGGATGAGGGAGTCCTGAACTGGGAAGCACAGTCACTACACAAAAACAGAGGTTGGCCGGAATCAATATTTTTGAGGAATTTTGTTCCGCCCGTCCTCTTTAACTGGTATTTTACATTGGCCAGCCAATGTGAGATAGTGGTCATGGAGAGACCAGTGAATTTACAGATGTGGACTCTCTCTTGGGGTCCCAAGTCACTAATTATGAACTTTCCCTCAGGCGTCTCTCGAAGACTAGAAGCAAACTGAGCCTGAAGAATCAGGAGGTGCTGGGGATTCCAGTTCGACTGTCGGCCTTTCCTTCTTTGGATAGGAGACAGCTCCTCCATGCTGTCCTCAAAAGTAAAGCCATCCATGTCGGATTTCTCTGAGACAGAGGACGGTGTAGTCGACTTTGGTGTTAAACGGCCTGTGAGATTTTTAACCATGTCTGAAATATCCATCAAAGCATTTTCTCTAAGAGGTGGCGATGATGATGACGATGATGAGAAATTTCTAAAAGCTGCTTTGACACTATTTGTGTTACTATTGTTTGGTGTTGTAGGACTAGCTTTAGCTGAACTGATATTGCTGCTGCTTTTGGATTTTGTTAAGTCAATGGGCTGATCATATTCATCACTACGTTGTTGACTTGCAGGCTCTGCTTGCTTACTCTGGGCATAACTACTCATCTTATAAAGCATTGCGAATGGGTCCACAGAGGGTCTGGGAACTTTTGTAGCTTTGCCCAAGTGGTTGTTCATGACAGACTGCAAAGCACTGAGAGGGCTGATAAGAGGTTGCTCAGACAAGTGATCGGTGATAATGCTGAGGCTACTGCAGCCATTGCTACCTGTTTTTTGTGGTGAGTCACCCCCAGTTTTAATCTTTACTTCTGTTTTGGGCTCGGGTAGCTCTTCTTTACCTTTAAGATCAACAGGAATTTCAACTGTACAGCTTTGCATTACTTTTGACAGAGCTTCTGCATTGGCCTTGGGATTTTGCAGTGGTGACTTTGCAGACATACACTTACTCTCACAAGGTTTTTCTTCTTTTTCGTCATTGGTGGAACCACTCCTTGTCACTTTTTCCACCAGCTCCTCCATAGCCAGCACATTGCTTTTATGGCTAAGAGGTGGAGAGGGGCTATTTGGTGAATGGATCAGAGAACCCATGTCAGAGGACATTGCCTTCAAACTGGAACTACTGAACAAAGGTTGAACTGATGCACAAGAGGGCAAATTGGACTTCAGGGATCCATGGAGCTGATAAGCAGCGTGAATGCTGGGGTATCCACCCCATGTTGGTGCTCCAGTTTGGGCCTTGCTGATTGCACTTGAGACTGTATTTTCCAAAGACTTTAATATGTCTAAGCCACCCTTAGGTGTTTCCTCCAAGTCCTCTTCTGTAAGGTACTGATAAGATCGGGTCTTTACTGGCTTCTCAGGCTTGTCAGTAGGGTCTTCTTTTTCCTCTTTAATTTTTCTCTCAGGTTCTCTCACTTCAAACTTCTCTTCCTCTGTCTCGTCATCTCTCTTTTCCTCACTTCTCTCTCCCGGGCTGCAGGGCTGCAATGGGGAGTCCGGCTGTGGCTTACCATTGGGTGCTGGGAGACGTTTTGTGGTAGGAGGCAAAGGAATTGACTGAATTTTCTCCTCGATAACAGGATCCAAAACTAACTGCTTGCCTTTTTTAGAGGCTGAATTTGTAACTTTCAAAAAGTGTCCTGTGACCATCATGTGGGCTGTCAACTGTTGTAGTGTATCATGGGAGCTTCCACATTCCATGCATTTGAGAATTTGCGCCTTTCGTGCCTCAAACTGCCAGGTATAACTGGCTCCATTTTGGTAGCCATATCGATTGTTAGGAGTGACGTAGGGATTAGCTGCTTTTTGGTCTTTTGGAGAGTCTCCTAGGAATATACCCGAAGACACAGACTCTGGTGAGCTTGGAGACATCAGGTCCTGAAATGCTCTTTTTTTGGTTGGGGGCACCAGTTTCGAGGTAAGGGCTGGCATTGGTTCTTTTAGAGGCACTTTCTGATAGTGTTTTGTTTTTATCATGTGAACACTAAGATCTTGCAAGGATTCAAAAGAGTGGCCACAGTACATGCATTTAAGAACTTTCTGGGCATCTTCTTTCCCTTCCATCTCCAACAAAGAACGCTTGCGCGGCTTGGACCACTTCTTGCTTCGATCATCCTCTGGATCCTTGTTGTCATCGCGGTAGTGGCCAGTCTCGTTCATGTGCACAGTCAGACCAACTAAGGTGTCATAGGCAGCACTACAGTCCTTACACCGAAATTTGCTGGCCCCAGTAAAAACCGGCCCATACAGTTTGTTGTTCTGCCTGTAAAGCTGCACGGTGCTGAAGAGGCTTGGCTCAGGGAGAAGTTGGTACGGATTTTGCTGAAGAGTTTTAGCCAAAGCTGCCTGATGCCAGTCATATGCTAATCCTCCAGTGCTTGCAGAGCTGATGCCAGTGTTGCTGTTGCTTGATACCGTTTTTGCAGTTGTGCTGCTGCTGTTTAAGTGAGTGGTGACTGGGGTATTGCTACATCTGCTCTTCGCATGGCTGTTGCTTGAACTGTGACTATTCAGAAACCCATTGCTGCCTTTGTAGCTGCTACCACTACCATTGCTAGCTGCCAAATTGTTCCCTTGTTTACTTTTAAGCATATCCAGGGCAATACTGGACCAGGAGGCATCTGAAATCAAGTTTGCATAGACGGCTTTCATTTTTGTCAGACTGTCCTGGAGAGAGAGGCCATTTATCGACTCAGTACCTTCCCCAAGCTTTTCCTCTAGTTTTTCCTGATCGCTGGAGGAGGAAGCAGTGGTCTTAAGGTCCACCAGTTGGTCACTAGTGGTACTGAGTGGCGAAGCGTATCCAGCATCTTGGTTAGTGCCATTGCTAAGTGGAGAGTTCTGGCAGCTATAATGCTCTCTCGGGTCCTCGTCGTCGTTAAAGAGAAATTCTGCATCTTGACCATCGAGGGAAAGGCCATCATCCAGGAGGTGCTCTTCTTCTTCAGTCTTCCCTGTTTTAAACTCATCCTCTGGTCCATAAGCTGCAAGACAAATAAGAGGGAATACGGATATTAGATACTAATATATGTGTACTTTAATATTTTTGACAAGAACACCCTGAGTGGGTGATGGAGGCAATAATCCTAAAAAGGAAAAAGGTTTGCGATAATAAAGTGGCAAACATTCACAACTTGACAATGACCTTTAACCCTCTTCACTCCTCTCTATAACTAAAATATTATAAACAAAATATTTTTATAAATTATGTTTTAGTTATTAAATTTGTCTGAGTAAATTCAAAACAGCAAATAACATAATTGTTCTACTTTAAAAATAATTTGTCATTGATTCATTAGGTTTTTACTGTGGATTTTAAGTAGGCATATTGCATTTTTTTATATATATATATATAAAACTTATACAATTGCACAAGAAATGAAAATGGTAAAAACATATCACTGAGAGATCTATTTTTTCTGTTCATAATATGTTCTTGACTTCACTTTATATGCTGAAATTTCTTCATACTATGTATTAACAAGTTAGGAATAGTGGAACAAAATGCCAGCAGTATCAGTCTTGCCAAGCCACGCTTGGCTGGAGTCGACTTGGCATCAGCTGTGGAAGTCCTCCCAGCATGATGTTAGGAAACGGCCAGTGGACATGAGAAGACATGTTGTTACTGCCTGTGCTCCCTGTGTGCTCAGACTGCCAAGTTATATCATTTTATGAAAGCAAATGCCTATACATTTTACAAATATAGCGGTGTTAAAATATGTTTATGATGACCTAGGTTACATTTTTTTTTTTACCAAATGAAGGATGAAGCTCATAGTGAAGCTCAATCCACAGACGGCAAAACGAAGAGGGTTACACATGCCAAGGTTTCTTTACCCATCCCTCCTTAGATGCTTGTCTAAAGTGCCAGAATCAGTCTCAAGTGAGGTGATGGATATGTAGTCAGCTTCAGACTGCTTGTAGCTCTCTATCCTATGATCAGAATGGACATAATTCCTGATGTTTGCTGGGTGCTCTAACTTCTGTGAAATAAGCTTTAGGTCTTACACCTGGCTGTGTGTAAGGGAAAAAACCCCATCAATACCACTTTCTTCTTCAAAATTATAGTGCATGTCTGCTATGATAATTGCTGCTATGTCTGAACAGTGATGGCTACACCTGGTGAATGCCTGTGCGTCTTCAGAAGAGTCCTTCAACAGGAACGTCACAAGCCCTGTTGGCAAATGTCATATTTCATCATTTTGGCCGGTTGTGCGCATCTCTATTTTTGTAATTTTATGATGTCACTAAACTGGAAGAGCAAATGTAGTTTTACAAACACATACATAGTTAAATAGAAACACAAAGGCAATACTTATTTTAAAATGCTACAAACACTTTCAAAGGTTCTTAAGTTCACAATAATCTAGAGAAATTTATCTCAGAAAGATGTACTCAAGCATTATAGGACTTCTGTTTGGGTGCTCCTGAATCTCTAGGCTAAGTTTGACATATTGATTGATCAACTTGAAAAGTGGATGGGTTGGTGTTATATTATATTGGCATTATTATACTTTGCTAAATTTGGCCATTATACATCTGAACAAACAGAGATGACAAGGTGGGTTCCTCTAGGCTCCATCCTTGGACCACTTTCATTCAATATAACATTTATATGTTCCCCTTTGCTCAAGTTGTAGAGTATAACATTGCTTACATGCACTACTGACACATCTTCACATTAAAAAACAGAATTCATCGTTTTTGAATCCAAAAGGGCAAAATTAGAGAGCAGTGCGCAACTAAACTCAAAGAGGTTTAAAGCCAAAGCAGGCAAGAAACCTAGAAGTTTTTATGGACTGAGGATTAATTTTAAAACGTTCATTTACTCTGTAACTGCTTAAGTTGACTTCTATACTAACCAGAAGGAGGGGCTTCCTGCCAAAAAAGGACCCAGGAAGATGATCTAATGTTTTACTTCAATTAGGTAATATTGTAGTAATGGTGCCTTTACTAATATCAAAAAAATAAACTAAACACATCTCTATTTTTGTAATTTTATGATAAGCAGTTGCAGCTTATCAAAAACTATGTTGCCGTAGTTATGAACAACACCAGTTCAATGGATCATAGTACGGTCAGTGTTCCCAGGACAAGAACTAAACCTAACAGGAAACATTTTTCTTTTAACTTAATGTTTTTAGTGCATTTTACCTATACTCCTCTCTTTACCTCAAAAGCACTTTGAACCACTTTATGTATAAATGTTGCTACTTTCAACATTACATGCATTGCCCCTTTGTTACACGTCGCGAGAATTGATTTCAAAATGTAATCTGTTATTCCAATCTTTTCGTATTTTGCTAAGTAGTTGTAACTCTTTGGACTTGCCTCATCCTCCCTCATCAATATGCAACCCACTATATTGAAATTGACGCAAAGTCAAAGGGGGAGAGTAAAGACAAAACAGAGAGAGAAACCTGACAGCAGTACAAACACACACACACCCGAACAGCACACCAACATTAAAGTCTACTTTTTTTCCTGCCATCCTCTGTATGTTACCCTGACAGGCATCAGTGTCAGGAGTATGTAAGTGTCAGCCCAAGGTGTCAGTGTCCACACAAACAAGCCAGAAAAGCGATGGGAGGGAAGGAAGAGGGGGAGAAAGTAACAACAACAAACACAAGTCAGCCATTTTTTTTTTTCCCTTTTCACCCCTGCTCGAGCCTCCTCCTCTTCCTTCACCATCTGTGTCAGAAAAGCTGCGGGTGCCACCGCCGGCTAATAAGGCAATCAGAGATGGAAAAGATGCTGACACGGCGGCTTTCGAGCGTCACTCAGAACAAAAGAGGAAGCAGGGAGAAGGAGGGAGAGCGGCATGGGGAGGGGATTAAAACAGGAGGCTGGAGGGGAAGGACGGGGGGAGAAAAGTGTCTGTTGTGGTTGTCAGTCAAAAACGTAAGCCCACTTTGTGCTGTCAGGGAGGATAGGCGAAAGAGAAGTTCTGAAAAGAGAGAAAGAAAGATGTGTTTAGGCTTATGAACGTGAGGTGTGTGCGTGTGCGTCTCAGTGTATCTGACATAAAGAAATCAACCGGTATCAAGTTTAACTGCTCAAAAGAATCTAAAATCGTGGTAATAATTACATCTTCTCAATGCAAGTTCAAGTTTCTAAGAGCACACCACAGGTGTGGTCGATCAGTTGTGGGTGCGCGTTGCACGTGTTTGTGTGTATTCTAGGTGTCACAGTGTGTCAGGTGCAAGCAGAGCTGCAATGTGGCTGGTGGTGGTGGGGGGTTGGGGGGGGGAGCGAAGCCATCTGTGTCTGGAGAGGAGCCTGTCACTATTGTTGTGCCCAGAGTCCAGGATTTCCTGCTGCAGACAGGTGACACCACAGTAGGACAGCCCCTCCCTCTAGCCCCCCAGCCCTGTGACATATGCACACATGTACATGCAAACTAGCACGCCTTCTTCCATAAAACTACATTCCTCACCAAAGGAAGAGATCTGTTGGGCCTATTGCTTTTAAAAAGCATGTAAAAATTGTATCCATCAAAAGTAGAAGCAAAATACTAGAAAGAGTGAACTAAAGACTTATTGAGATCCCAGAAATGTACCAAGGACAGTTTTAATCTCTCATGTAAAGCAAATTTGCTCTCACCATACCGAGTAAAATAGAAAATATCCTCAAGCTCTTGACTTAAACTACAGTACTATCCAATATAGTTTTGATCTGTAAATAAAATTCTGACTGTTAAATTTGACATTTTTCTCTTACTAAATATAAAATAATTAGTCAGGATTTTTTTTGGTAGATGGCGTTATATTGCCTGTTAAAGTGGATCTAGCCAGGGTTCTGTTTTCTGTATCAAGGTATTCCAAAGTTTTACCAACATACCATTTCAGAAATGGTGCAGGTTTTTGTCATCAAGGTTCTGTTGTTGAAGGTCTGTTTAATAAGTTGCTAAAAGAAAGTGTCAGTGATATTCTCTAGCTGCTTGGAGAACAGGAACAGAGCACAGACCTTCGCCCTCGCTGAGAGTTGCCAGTCAGTTGCTTGGAAATATTACTGATTGTAAAACAACAACAACAACAAAAACAAGGACAGTATTGATGTGGAAATAAAACTTTTACTAAGGCAACACAAATTTAAAATGAGAGTAAATGAAAAAGAAAAAGCAGCAGCAGCTGACTGACAACAAACCCATCAGTATCAGCCTGTTATAGCTGCATTACCTTCCAAAGAGCAGGACAGAAAGTTTTAACTAAAACTTATTAAAGCAGAATTTAGTTCTGTATTTTATTAAAGATTTGTAGGGGGATGGTATTGACTTTTTAAAGATTTATATTATGCTATAACATCATTCCCTCATCAAACACAAATCCGGAATATTGCTTTGACTCATTCATGCATGTTTTGAGGAATCCTTCGATCTCCAATGGAAGCCATTCAGGGTTGCTTTAACGCCCAGTTATGCAATGCACCACCAACTTACCCAAAACTCTGTCTTAGCTTCAGTCCCCCAACCAAAAACCACCCCTCCCCCACTCAACTCCACACTAGACTAGCGGCAGCAGAAGTTAGCAAACACCCGGAGGAACTAATATTTTCTAGCACCAGTATCAGCAATTGCTTTTGTGTTTTAAATAAAATGATTGAAATCATAATATCAATTCTCTTAGTAAATCTTTGCGTAGCTGCTGATACCGTACTAATTATATTCAAGGTTATTATATCGAAAATGTCAACAAATGACAGTAAAGACATGTTGCACAACTTGCACCAAATATGTTTTCTTTCACTTAAGCACTCCAATGCTTAAGATGAGTTTAAACTTGTTCAAAGTACTTGAGTATCTGATCTACATCCTTCAAATTGAAAATTGTCACATTTCAGTTTATTGAGCTCAATGTTCATTTAGGACATCTGCATTATTTCAAGACACAGGGTAACCTGACCATGACGTGGCCCTGACAACTTCTACCCATCTTCTTTTCCCTCTCTTTTCTCTTTAGTATACACACACACACAACACACGCTTTCCCCCTTTAAGCCTTTCTCATTTATTCATGTTGTCTCAGAGAAGAGGGCAATCCCGGCTCTCATTTGCAGTGCTAATGTCCAATTCCAGCAGCCTTCACCCTGCTGATTTACCCCGCGTGCCGAGCGCTTGCATCTGTGGCGGGGCGGCCGACGAGGCTCCCTCACAGCGTTTAGCGGCCCTTCAAAGCGGCAGCTCCGGCGTGGCAGTCTTATTTCTCTCTACCGTTTCGCTTTGTCACCGGTCCCTCCATTCCCTGCCACTCACCTCTGATGGCTTTGGACAGGCCTGATCAGTGTGTGTCATTGACCTGTGCGGTGTGCATGAGTGTCTGCGTGTTCGGGCAGAGAGAAGGCTGTAAATAAAATGACATTATTATTTCCTCTGTCCTATCATGTAGAAAAGCCAATTATGGTAATGCTTAGTATGTCGGGCAATATCTGTCTCCTCCCCACTCTCCCCTTCATTCTGTTCATTCTTGCTTCTCCTTTCAATGCAGAACTTGCGGTTGTGGTTTCATAGGACCTGACACTCTCTTTGGACGTCTCTGACGATGGTTCAAATCGGTGCAAAGTGGCACAGACCAGCAGCCTGTCCTCAGCAAGATTTATTACCCGTCAAATCAGTTTAATTTTTTCTGCACCCCCTGAGTGGCTCAAAACATTTGGATGGAATCTGCAAAAAATGCCTATAATGAAGAGGATTTTATTGCGATAAAAAGCTCTTTTATGGCATATTTTAGCTGTGACTACATTCCAACATGCTGTAAAGCTGCACTGGTGCAGCCATAATTTAATCCACAACTTCTTTGACCAGACATGTAAAAGCTTACCTTAGAGTACTCCCCCCCCCACACCCCTTTCCATCAACCCACATGGAGCGGTCCACCATATGGCACAACAGCTCTGGGCTTTCCTGTAGCTCATATGTTGTACAAATCCACCATCAGTCTCCACAGTTCTGCTATGTTGGGGAAATTAAAACAGCCAGTGCAGCCTCATCCTCACAGTGGTCGCTGTACTACAGCCAACTGTTCTATTTTTATACAAGCTGACTGCATTGATTTAAAAAAATGCAGTAATTAGAGCTTTAAGGTATCTTTAAATATTTGTATGAAAGTACCTGAGAAAATTCACTTTCTGATTTCTGTAAGTTTTTCTGTCTGTTTTCATGTTCCAACCTTGCAAAACTGCATTACAGGATGTGCACATTATGTTTTAGATAAAGTTAATCAGTTTTTCCTAACAATCTTAAAATTGTTCACCCTTTAAAATGATGTGAATGGTGACAGAGATTGTATTGGATGCTGAAGCTCCCTGCCATTGTCACATACACTCCGTTATGATTAGTCAATAACAATTACAGCATTCAAATCAAAACTGAAGGCAGCTTTTTCTGAGAGTATTGTCCAAGCAAGATTTTAAAATGCATTACAAATCAAGTTATTAACAAATCAATTGAAAACAGAGTGGAAACATTGCAGCATTAGTGCAGCATGTTTGCAAACTACTCTGCTATTTACGATCAAGTAACTAATTTATCTAAATAAATTTGTCAGAGATATAATCAGTGTGCTTCACAAAGTTAAAACACGTTTCTAAAATAAAACGGAGGCCCAAAAAATATGCTGAAACCATGAGATAAAGATAACAAATTATAGGAGTACACGAGCTATGAAACTATCAACCCAACGCTCATTTAAATCGCAAATATCAAATACTAACATCTGGAAAAATGCCTTTTCAAAAATGTACATCTTCTGTTTTGTAAATGAATGAACACAGCAAAGGCATTAAAATGACTTAGGGAGAGAAAAATAAAGTTTATGTGCTGTTGTTCATAAAGATTGGCAGAGGACGTAACTATTTTAAAAGTAACAATTTGAAACCAGTAAATTATTGCAATTTCTACATCTTAAAGTATTTTCAATGAGAACTGAACACAGGAGGAAAATAAATTTTCACTGGTTGTATTTAGCCACATGATAGTTACCTGCTCACTGTCCCCTACTGCTTTTTGCATAAGCCTGACATGCTGTTTTTAAATTCAACAGATTTTTAGGGACTTCAACACACAAAAAGAGAAACTATGTGCTGCAAGCTATTTGATAGAGCTTGTACTTTTGAATTCAGTAAAAAATGTATTGCTAGAATAGCTCCACTTGTGTAAAACCTCTATCTGATTTTTACTGAACTCAGAAAATGTGGATAAAAGTATTGATGCTTTCATAGAGTGAAAACGTTTGGAGTTCTCCGTTTATTCAATAGGAAACAGAAAATGATTTTTGCAGTATTTGACCTGCCCATTACGGATCTGAGCCAATCAGAGAAAAAAATTGGCAAATTAATTGGGAGATTCTAAATAGGAACAATTTTTTTTCTAAAGTTTTATTGCCTGTTGTCTTTTAAATCTATTCAAAATATAGGCTTGAATAGAAATAATCTTAAATCTCATTCAAATATGTGAATAACTTTGGACTTAGCTGTAAATACGTGTCCTTTCCTTAATATACACCTTGTTGTGCTTAAAGCAGATACTGTATTTTGCCCTGAAAAATGATGCTAAAAGGAGCGAGGATGTGTCTGGTGTACTTGGCATCATCCTCCTTGTGCATTTATGCTGTTTCAGTCTCATCAGTCTCTTTTATGAGGGGTCTGTGGGTTGCTGCACTACTTTTGGCACGAGAACCTGCTCTCCTTGTCTTTCTGAGACATAATTTTTATGCGTCTGTATGGGTTTATGTTCATCATCACTGCTGCAAGAAGATTATCAGCTACAAATAAAACTCCACAAAAAAAAAAAAAAAAAAACCTTTGCAATTATGGGAGCAAATTTTGCTAAAAGCATTTTTAAATCATTCCGACATCTCAGAATTCCCCCTGGATTACCTTCATCAATGACATAGAATTAGAAAGACACAAAACGACTAAATCAGTGATGAAATAAACTACTTCCCCTCCACCTCCTTGAATTGCCAGGCAGTTTTGATGCCCCATCACAGTGGCTGCGGTCTATAAATCACCTTCTCCCTGAACTGTCAGTGCCCACTTGTTCTGAGATGAAACAACAGCCGTTAGATCATCGACGCAACAGATTCCAGCCCTTTCTGCTCAACTCTCCTGCCAACCTCCGCTCACCACCGGCGTGCACCCCAAGCCCCCACCACCTCCTCCTGAACGCTGCTCTTGTGCTGCACAGACATTTTTTTAAACCATCTGGTTCGCCTTCAAAGCAAAAGTATGGATAAAGCATTACTGCTGCTAATTAACAATGATGCGAGTGTGGTTGGTTCAACCTGTGCCAAGCGGTGACTCAACATAGGCAGATAGTATTTGTTGAACAGATTCCTCACCATATCTAATATTTTCATTATAAACAGGCGTCAGGGTTTCGCTTATCCCGCCTTAAATTTTAGCTTGTCTTACAAATCTTTGTGCATTGATTCGGTAGTTTTATATTTAGCAAAGTATGCAGCTCCTAGCTAAAATATTCACACCCTTTGGACCGTTCCACATTTGCCATGTTGCACCTGCGACCTTCAATATATTTTATTGGGACTTTTTTTCTGAGAGACGAACAAAAAGTAGTGCATAATTTAAATGAAGTTACCTGAATACACGATTTTCAAAAATTCCTTGACAAAAACCAAACGAAAATTATTTCCTGATTTCCGTCTGCAGGTTAACTTTTATGCGGTACTCTGTAGATTCACTGTTACAGCTGAAAATCTGTTGCAGTATATTTTTGCCAGTTTTGCAAATATACAGATAAAAAATCTTATTTATTATAAAATAGCTTAAGCTTGGTAAAACTGAAAGGGGAACATCTTTGACCAGCAATTCATACCACACATTCTCAATTTGATTTACTGTAGGTCTGGACTTTGACTGAGCCACCGCTAACACAGTGTGGTTTGACCTAATCTGTTACATTTTAACCCTGATTGTATGTTTTAGTTGTTGCCCAGATGGAAGGTGATGATCTGTCCTACTCTCCGTACACCTGTGCCCCCTACATGACTTTTAGCAAACTTTCAACACACGTTCTTCAGGCTTGCTCCTTTTTGACCATTTCTTTTGCCATAAATGACTGATAGTAGATGAGTGAACAGATTTTCCCTCTTCAGGTGTGAATCTCTACAGCTCCTCCAGAGTTACTGTTTACATTTTCAGAAGATAAACTGAAAAATTGCTTTATACTCTAACTTTTACACAACTTTCTCTCTGACCTGCCTTTTGTGTTCCTTGGTCTTCATTATGCTCTTTGTTCACTAAATCCCTAAGTCGTCCACCCAACAGCTGAGATTAAATTATAACCAGGCGGAGTTTGTTTACTAAAAAGGTGACTTGTGGTCAGAGTTGGCTTCACTGTTTTAAGGATATTAGTGTAAAAGGAACTATTATACAATATATATGCAGGTCACACATTCCAGGTTTTATTTGGTGGCCATTACATAAAATCTTAACCATAATACACTGAGGTTTATAGATGTCGCATAACAAAAGATGAAACAGGGCTGAGGTACTTTTGCAAATTGCTGTTTCTCTGCCTAATTGAGAATGGACATTGCAGGCCTATAAAGCTGTTCGGTCTAAATCAAAAATAAATGGCCCACAAATCTGAGGTACTAACAAAATAACAGTTTCATGCTTTCTGCATAGATGCTGTCTTTTGAATTCACCTGCATTAACCCCGACAGTGGAGCTTCCCCCCCGACTAAACAACAGCTGCTCTCATCGCGTAGCAACAACCACTTGATGGATGACCCCAAAGATGGATAATTACCATAAATCACTATGGCGGTGTGGTGAAGAGAGGCAGGAAAATCATTGGAGGGAAGAAAAAAACAATATATATATATTTTTTTTAAATACACGGGATGAAAGTCTTAGCTGCTGTGCATAAATTAAAATTAGAAAATGTGTTTATGTGTGTGTGGGGGAGGGGGAGCGGTGTGGTCCATCTGCAGGTTAAAACTAGTTCAGAGGGAAGTGTTTATGACAGAAAAGTCATAAATAAGGGCTGTAAAATGAAGTCTGATGGAATGACTCATGGGATCAAATCTGTCCTGGAGGATCTCTGACAAACAAAGTGGGTCAACGAAGGAAGAAAGAAAACAGCAGACAAAGAATAATGGCAACGGCAATGAGTTTAGAGAAGAAAAAAAGAAAGAAAAAAGCATATTTGTTTGTGGTGAGAGATTGACAGAGGCAGAACTGTAAGATACAAGAAAATGAAAAAGGAAAAAGAACGCCAGGAGAAGAAACCAAGAGGGCACGGGGCCAAAACAGGGTCAAAACCTAACCAGTTTGGTCTAGCTGAGCCCAGTTGCACAATAAGCCATCAATCAACGTTCTCTGCACTGTCAGCCCTCCCCTCAATTCACAAAGGCCATCCACTTTGTACACCACTGAGGAACAAAACATTGAAAACCAACCGAGACACAGGGGGAAAGGGAAAAAACACACACACACATAAACACACCCCTACATGAATGTGATCCTTTACTCTCAGCAGTAAGGAGACACCCTACTGCTGCGGTAACAGAAAGTGGCACAGCAAGATTTTCATCTGCTCATCTTCATGAGGTATTTGGTTCTTAAGAATAGATGGAAAAGATTAGGAAGCCAATAAACATGTGAGAGCCAGATTAATGGGGTGAAGACTTTCTGTTACAGCACTGATCATTGTTAGATTGTCAAATGTTTGCTCTTGTAGTAACAACGCTTAGAGAAACCATTGAGTTGTTTTAGTTTCTTACTGGCTTTATTTCGCTCATCAGTAAAGTTTGTGTTTCTTAAATGTGTGCATTACTCAGAATTTAAACAGTACATTGTTATCTTATACCAGTAATTGGCTTGGTGCTATTATTGGTATAAATATAAACAAAGGATTTAAAATCTCTCAAGACGGTCACACTGTTTCTATAGTTTAAAGTTACTTTAACGAGAAAGGAAAAAAAATAAAAATGAATAGTTTGAACTGTACAGAGTGTAGCAAGTTAAAGTAAGACAGCGCTAACATTTGTGCACTAAACATCAACTGCTTGAAAGAGGGAAAGTCCACTTTACCTCTATCTTTTTTATGGGAAAATATTTCTGATTGCTAAAAATTGCTATGCTCATAGTTTGTACTAGAGAAACACCGCCCTTCACTGTTAATCAAGAAATTTTGTTTAAAAAAATTGGGTTGAGACCACATTAGTAACACATTTGTTACGCAGTTGACTGCAGGCTAGCTATCTGAGCAGAAAGTCTCACTAATTCAACTAGTTGCATCAATTTTTTTATACTTGAGTTTTCTATAAAGAGCAGAATGACATCAAGGAACATTGCCCTGTGCAACAAACATTCGAAAACTACGACTACATTACGTGACTCTGTTAAATATTTAGTCTGGATAAAAATGTTTGATTTTTTTAGATGAAGATATATATTTATGTTTGAAATTTTTGTGTGAATACCATGGCACTGTGGAACAGGAGTATTTTTACTTGTTGAGAATCTCAAACCAATAGAGATGGGATTTACTGCTTTTTGAAAGGAGAGATATTTTGTAAAGAACTCCTTAGAAAGCTGTTTATGTATTTTTAAGAAGAAGCCAGCCTAGGCTAACTAATCGTATCTAGTTTTTACTAATGTGTTAGATTTTAGGCAATATTTAGACCAGCAGAAGTATTTTCTATGATAAGGCAATTGGACTTATACTTGAAGAAGATATTATAATGGTAAATACTACTGTGCCAGTTTGTCGTCTGAAAATCCAACTCAAATACACATTTTCTTGACTCAAACTGTTTATTTGGTTTTTCTCCCCTAGTGCCTGTTACGGCTCTGCGAAGTAGCAAAAGAGAGCGTGAATGTGCAACTGTGTGACACAATAAAATAGAAAATAGAGGGGCTCGGATGTTTTGCCAACTGTGTGTGGCAAACACCACTAGTCTTGGAAAATTTGACGCTTTTTCAGCTCTGCTGGTAATCAACACAAATATATATAAATATGGGAATATTTGAGTAAACAGCACAAAGAATCTGATGAATGTGGGCAAACAATGAGAGAGTTTTTTTGCAAACACATTTGAAAACAAGAGGATTTTGTGAATCAGAGGGATTTACAAACATTGGTTTCTGCAAACGTAGCAGATGCAAATGCCGAATCTGAATCTTAGTTTGTGATTTTTTTATTTTTTTTAAAGGTAGATGTGGGTTTTCTTTTACAAAGATCCATGTTTTACTTCTCATACCAATTTATTTGTCAAATTCATCAAATTTTGGCAGGTTTAAGGAGGAAATCATAGGAACCTACTTTATGGTCTTATCATGGTTCATGCTGTGGCAATTAAGTCGACGCAACTGAAAACAGTGGCTTTATTGTGTCCCTGAAAGGAAATCCCCTGAATGTGACAAGCCCGCTTAAAACAACTAAATTCACTGTTTTCAAAGCTCTGGCCCTAAACTGTTCAAGAGTCAAATAAACAAGAAAATTATGAGTTCCACGCAAAAATGCAGACTCCCAATGTCATGACTAGAGTCTAATTTAGCTCCATAAAACATCTCATTGTGTTACAATGAAACAAATTAAGCTAAATAGCTAGATTTTTGTCTCGATACAGAAGACTCTTCAAATTATGAGTCATGCTTGAATTACAAACACACACGCTTTTATTTTGACAAGACATGTTACCAGTTTTTCTCCATCCTAATGTTCTTCTGTGTGCCAATCAGAAACAACTCAAATACGCCAAAAGAACCAGACCTCAGAGATTTGATGCCAATCTCATTGCAGACAAGCAAAAACACACAAAAAAAACAACTTTAGAAGCCTTTAAAGTCACGTCTGGGCTGGAGGATACTCTGGTCTAGCAAACATTTTAGTGCATGTGTCACCAGGGGAAGTTCCTGCAATTGTGCTCCATCAAAACCATTATCCTTTACATCGCCACGTTTTTTTTTCATTACACCCACTCCGGCACTGAGTTAGCGCCCAGAGTTTGGCGCTCCATTAAGGAAAGTTGTACAGTTTCATTTTAGCACTGGCTTAGGATTTAAGTATGATGAATAGCACAGGGGTGTAAAAACAAAATAATAATAATAAAAAAAAATAGAATCAAAGGAATAAGCTGAACCAGACAGAAGGTTCGTGTATGCAGGGTTTTGTGGAGTTTTTACTTCTGATTACCATGGCAATAAAGTGACAAAAGATAGCAGCAGAGGAGAGGGCAAGAAATAGGGTCCCTTGAGAGAGTCAGTAAATAATAAAGTGGGCTCTTAAAGTGGACTTGTATCAGTAGACATCTCAGCCTAATTGTGTGTGTGTGTGAGAAGGAGAGAGTATCTGTGTACAATGGTTATGAAGTGAGGCAGGAAGGGAGGAAGCGATCCTTCAACAGAGCACAATATCAGACTGCGGACAGACAACGAACGGCTGGAAGGTTCTGGAAACGAGAGAAAAGCCTGCCTCCCTCACATTTCTACTCCCAAAGCCGCCTCCCAAAGTGCCCTCCATCTAGCATTAACACACACATACTCGCACACATAAATGGCACCATAACTCTGTATCCGCAATCAATCTCCGCTATGAAGACACATCCATCTTCAGTAATGTTAATGGGAGGGTTCTTTTGGAGGGGAAGGAGGGGGAGAAGGAGGACAGGGGTAAAACAGAGGGTATGTGACTGCAGAGCTTACCTCAGAACAGTGTGAGGTAATAAAGGCTATGTGTGTGTGTGTGTGTGTGTCTAATAGAGACAAGGTAAATGAATAAAAAGCGAAAAGAGGGCGGTGTGCATTTGTGCATGTTAGTGTATTTGTCTGCATGTCAGGAGGTCATGTGCGTGTGTGTCAGTGGGAGAGAGACTGATGGCTGTCAGGTTACATCTGGCAGAGAAAATAAATTAGGCTTATGAAGAGAAATGAGCCGTCTGTGAAAGGAGTAAAAGGGGGACGGAGGAGGGATCACGACAGAGGGACGGAAAGAATGAAGATCAGGTAGACGTAATGAAGAAGAAAAACAGATTGTGTGTGTATGTGTGTATGTGCGTGAAGTGGCATGGGTACAAGATAGCAATGGAGTTCATTTTAGCATACGTGACTTTTCATTAAGAAAGGCAGGTCTGCAACTGGAAACAAGATCCAGCTTTCCTAGTTAAAAGAGGAAACATGAGAGTATGTGTGTGAAGCAATGGTTCAGGGTGATTTCCCAGCATATTAAATTCACAAAAACAGATTTTTAACATTTACGCTAAAGCAGATTTAAAGTATTTTTTTATAGAAACACCAAAGTGTTCAACTCTATAGGTTTACCCTCCAGACCAACATGGTGTCAATGCTTTGTTAAAAAAGAAATTGCTACACTAAAACAGATTTGGCAAAATATGTCTATGTCATGTGCAAGTCAGGAATGATGCACATTTTGCAAACAGAGTACGAATCATTTGTCAAATTTGAATTTGATTTTTGCCAAATAATTTTTTGCCAAATGTGTCCTAATTGTTCTATGTTAAGAGCAATAAATTATAAAATAATTTAAATAAATCCTCAAAATTAGTAGTATTGTTTTTTTTTTTTATCCTTCTTCTTATGGTCATCCTTAAAAACTGCTTTTTCAAGCACATGTTCGATGCCTCCTTTCTGAGAGGATGTTTTATTATCTTGCAAAGAAACTGATTTCAAACATTTATTTTTTATCCAATAGGTCAAGTATAATTTCTGAGTTCAATTTTAAATTTTTTGGTTGAATGAATGAATCTGTCACTTCTCTCTTCAGCCCAAGCGGTAGCGTTAATACATGTCTGTCACCTGTCTACACAAAAGAAATGTTTTACTTATTTTGCCACAAACATCTTGAGTCCTTGCTGTTGATGACCAAATGTGTCTGGCCACAAAGTGTTCAACTCAAGAGTCTCCAGTTCCACCCTCCAAACCAGTAGGTGGCAGTAATGAATGTGTCTATCAATTTTATGTACAAACAAAAAGAGGCCAGAGATTTTTTATTGGACTTTGACTAAATACTTTAGTCAGCAAGTGAAAACAGTACACATTTGAATCGCTCTACAAATACAACTTTATTTTTTCCTACTTTTGGTAGTAGCCATACATCACCATTAATGTATGGCTCATGTATTAAGTTTGACCATCCGGGCCTTTATGTTCCAACAATACCTTTGTCTGCACATAAGAAAAGAAGTCAAGAGTGATTTTTTTTTTTTTTGTAGGATGTTGTGGTCTACTTACGGTCACACTCCTAATTATCTTGGACCTCTGTGTTTAGTGCAAGTTCTACCAACACTGCAAAAAGTGGTGTGCTATATAATTGGCCTTTTTCCTCAAGAATACACTGAGAACATATCCGTGTTTTTTTAAACACAGCAAACGGGCTTTTTTCTCGAACCAAAAGGCAGCTCGGATATAGTGTGTGATTCCTGGGTGAGCGTCTCACAGTGTGTGTTTCCTCTCCTCTCATGTCGTGTCAGCGTGTATCCATGTGCATTCCATCTCCGCAGATTTGTCAGTGTCTGTCCCATGACAAACTCGCCTTGTTGTGAGTGGAGGAGAGCTCGTGGAGGGCTTTGTCACAAAGCGGTCTGTTCTCTTCCTGAGGCCTGGCGCCCCCCGTGTGATAAATGACACATGTCATTCCTGTCAGCCCCTGCCATCCGGGCTGGGAGGCCCCGAGCTGATGTATGGCCGCTTGGGCTAGAGGAAATCAGAATGTTTTGGCAGCACCCTGAGAAAACGGCCCCTTATTTCTGGTGTCTACTTTTGTGTCTGTGCAGGGGTGTACTCGCGTGTTTGTGCCTGTCTGTCTGCGCCACAGAGAGGATGTTTAATTGTGTGCGTGCGCGTGTGTTTGTGCTCATTAGTTAGTGTCTGCGTCTCCCCAAGTGCGTACATCTTGCATGTGTGCTCTCAACCTGTCAGGCGGACGGGTGGAGGGAGACAAATCATCGTCATGACCGGCCCAGCTGTTCCCCAAATTTGGTGTGAGGAGGAGAGTAAGGAGAGAAGAAATCCTGCCATTTGAGTTTCAAACGGTTGATGCTTCCCAGAAACGGGAATGAGTGAGAGGACAAGAGGAGCTAAACAGTCATGCAGATGCATAAAGTCAAGCAAGAAGCAAGCAGACAGAAGTTCCTGCTGCAAGCACATAAACATCCACAAATATGCAAAAGTCCAAAACATATTTGCAGCTTGACACACAAGCATGAGGTTCTCATGAAGCTGAAGTATCGTGATTTCACAATATTTGGACAAAACTTTACAACTAATGTATATGGTGCTTTTATTTTAAGCAGAAAATCAACAATTAATCCTCCTGCTCCTAAAATAGTTTAACATGTATTGTGTTAGCTATAGCATTAGCTATCCTATACTTTCCACTGAGCAGCAGTTTATCAACAAGTTGGGGAGGGGCTCCTAACAGCTGAAGGAAGACCGGATCACTCTTTCAATTCTCAGTTTTCTCATAAATAGGACGTTAAACCAAAGCATGACTCAAAACTTTTGCAGTTTTTAATATGTAGTTTTGGGAAACTTGAGATTTTTTTCTGCTGTTTACAGATCTGTTATGGTTTATGTCTGTTTCAATAATATGCAAGAAGGACCATAGAAGTTACACCGTAAAATGCATGTGGTTTTGTTGCCGTTTAAACCCTTAGTGTATCTTGATACCAGTAACTGGCCCGTTGCTACTGACGCATCTGAGAAACACACAAAAAGAAAACAAAAGGTTTGCAATGTTTAAAGAACTGTCAAACATAGAGATATGAATTACCTTAAATAACTCTGTTAATCCAGTACCTTACTTTCATCGCAGCTGCAAAACTCCTGTTTTAAAAATGCCCTCAAATCGCTTTTAAAACTGATCTCCTGATCTAGAGACTTTTTATCTTTTTCCACACAGAACCAGCACATGTACACAAACGTTTCCCTGGTGGAGGACGGTCCCACCTGGAGGTTGTGAACTCTATTCGACCCCGTTTGATTGGATGCGGGCCGAACTCCCATCCCTCCTCTCCCACAGAGAAGAAACGAGAGAAGGGGGGAAGGAAAAAAAAAAAGAAACAGCGTCATTAAGCTGTGAGTGATGAGTGGCAGCCATGGGTGACATCCTCCCTCTTTTGCTCTCTCTCTCCACTGCTTTCCAACTGCTTTCACTCTGTTTTCTCTTCCTCATTGCCCTGATACTTTTCACTCCCGCTTCATTCACCTCTCTCTCCATCCCTCAACCCCTCAAGTCATTTCTCTTTCACTCCTCTGTTGCTTCGCCTCCTCTTTTTTCCACTCCCTCATTCCTCCCTCCCCTTGGCTCCCTGCTTTTTTTTGTCTGCTGTCACTCTCCTTTTCTCCTCCTTTCTCCCAACCTCTCATACACCATCCGTCTACAGCTTCTTTTTCTTTCACACATACAATGGTGCTTTGCTCGGTCCCGTCTGGCTCTCTGGCCTTGGTCTTGGAGACACTCAGTTTCTCCGTACATAACTGATCACCAAACAAGCAGAGCATAGATGCATATTTTTATTTACGATTCTGAGTAATTCTACTATCTTAGACCACAGGTCATGATTATTCTTCCTCCGTTTAAGACATATCCACACAGAAAACAAAATAAGAACCATGTTGTTCTAATCGTGATATGATTAACAAGTCAGAATGCAAACAATTCCCTTAACTATATTTTAAAGACACAGTACGCCCTAAACAACAGCAGGTTATCTTTGAAATTATATACTATATAATATTTTCTGCACTTAGCAATTCTGTGTTTAGCATTTGAGCCACTATCATTTAAATGAGAAGTGGCTGAAACTAGAATGAGAGACTATCCAACTGGCCAGATAGATCACTGGTGTACAGACCGTAAAATTGTGGCACATGGAATATAGTATCCTACCATGAGTTGTAGATGAAGAATCTGTGACATTTGGTATTGGGAATGTCGATATATCTGTGAAAATGTAGCTTCTGAATGTTAATTGTCCTACTTACCATGGAATTATAATGCGAGCAAAAAATTTCATTGAAAAAGAGAACATTTTATTTCTTCATTTTAAGAAAAATTTCATTTGTTGTTGAAAATCTTGGTCAAATTGTTCTTACAAGTTTCCATTGGCATCAGCTCAATTTGTGTGGGCCACACAAAATTGGGCAGCAAATGGCTGTGGGCCATGTTTTGGACATCCTGCTTTGAGAATGAAGCTTTGAGTGCATTGTGAATTTCCAGTATTTCAGTAGATTCAGGATGGTTGCTGCTCTTAAGAGTTTTAAATTTCAGCTCAAGTCTCACATCTTTTGTAGGCATTTTTTTTGTTTTATTTAACTGCCTGGTGCCATTTTCCATTGTTTTCTCTTACCTGTATTTTAATATTATAATATTTTATTGCTGCTTTCATGTACAGATTTTTTGACATGTAGAGCACTTTGTAATCTTGGTTTTGTAATAAATCTATCAATTTTCATGCACATCTCAGATCTCAGTATGTGCAGCGTTATCATAATTACTTGAAAAGCCATCAAATTAATCTTTTTGTTTAAGGTACGTTTACTTTTTTAGCCAATCCATACATGATCTGTTCATTTAAATGTTTCTGAAAACACTTCCCCCATATTGTTCTTTTGGAGAAATCTTGTCTGTGGTGTAAACAAATCCTGCATACAGAAAGCTAGAGACAAAAAAAAAAAAACAGAACAAAAATATTCAACAGCGAAATGAAAAATAAAGAAATGCAAAATGTCTCCATGTACTCTTCTGTTCTCCCTTCTTCCTCAGTAAGAAGCAAGGAGTGTAAGGCTCCATCTTTTCTTTGTGGACCAGTAACTAAAATCACTGTCCACCAGGCATGCATCTTTGCAGCATTGCTCCATCTGTTTTAAGGCTGTTGTCTGAGGAACAAGAGATTCCGCAAGTGCGTAAAAAAACTCTGTAGAACAATTATGTTCCAGTAATTTTTTTTTTTCTCTTCTGAAAATATGTTTAATATTTTATGCACATGCACACATTCACTAAGCCACACACACATCATTTGGGAATCACACCTTCAAATCACCTGGTGAAAAGCTGTTTTCTTTTAAACTATAATGTCAGCAAAAGTCAAAGCTGCTCTAACAACAGGACCTATAAAATATTCATAACTGTACACACTTGTACTGCTGCAGTTTTTGAACTACAGAGCAAATAGAGCAAGTAGCTGAGGGACCTTAATTCGGTGGATTCCTCGCCGCCTGCGACTTGTCTCTGTCTGCCTGTTGAAGTTTAAACACCGAGAGGAGCAGAAAATCTAACAAGGTGATGGGCTAATTGACTGAACTTGATGAACGTGATGTTAATCAGCGCGAGCAATTCAGCTCGTTGATCTTGTTTAGTTTGACAAAGTTTAATTAAACATTCCCGACATGCACAAAGTGCTCTGTTAAAAAAAAAACCCACGTCTTTATTCTCCACCAGCGTCAGATTTTATATTTAGTTAACATTATTTTTACAGCAAGTGCAGTCGCTTAAAGAAGGCTTTCAGGTTTGTCAGCGTGCACTAGTTGGAAAAATTAATCTCAGCTCCTGTTTCTCACACTGATAAGATGATATGTTTAACAAACAAAGCAGAGCACAGACAAATCCACCCAACATCTGCTTTCTTGGTAACTAACATGTGAGAAAAAAAAACCACATATTCTTTCTAAATTTATATTCAGGAAACCTCAAAAAGCTAAAAGGAATTCTCCTTTTTAAAAGAG
This sequence comes from Brachyrhaphis roseni, assembly GCA_903066815.1. Classification (NCBI taxonomy): domain Eukaryota; kingdom Metazoa; phylum Chordata; class Actinopteri; order Cyprinodontiformes; family Poeciliidae; genus Brachyrhaphis; species Brachyrhaphis roseni. The sequence continues at coordinate 75,657 of CAEFZY010026916.1, forward strand.
TAGTGTTTAAAATTATGTTGACTGTTATTTTCTATAAAAATTGTAATGTTTGTGTTGTTTTTAGCATTTTACGAAAATGGTAAAAACATTTAATGCATCAGGCTTCATACTACACTTGCTGTTTCCACATTCTGCCAGAAAGTAATTGACAGTTTAATTATAGGTTGACACAATCCTTGGTCAGAATCTGACTAAAATTACTATAGAATTGTTACAGTCCTAATTTTTTAATTATTAAAATTTACACATTAAAATTAGCCACTTTAGACATTGACAAAGATTGTTTTTAATATACATAAGACAGTTTCTTCAAGCAAGCTAATAACTTTCAACCCAGCCTGAATCTGTTTCGTGTTTTGGGCTTTGAGAATTTCGCAGCAGTTCTGTTCGAATAAAGAAAGAGGTTCTAACTCTTCATTGATCTTTCGGGACTTTGAATTTAATCCTGAGTGAGATGATAAATATATTTTACAGTGGCTTCTGTCCAACTGTGAAACATGAAGTGTTGATCAGTTAATAAAGCAATACCACATGGGTCCAGATTACATAGAAGTGATGCAAAAACCAGCTGCTCGGTTACCAATCAGCACACAGTTTCACATCACTGAAATGTGTAAAAAATAAAATAAAATAAATCACAAATGAGCTAGAAAAAAAACCCACAATTCAAAAACTGTTGGTTTTGCTTAATGCATTGCATGTTTATCATTTGTTTAATAAAGAACAAAAGCTGGGCTTTCTGGACTTTTAGGGACAAAACAATCCAAGTTGTGTTCCGTAAACTAAACTTTCAAAGAGCTTGCAATGAAATGTATCAACAAAAACTGCATACTTAGCAAATATGCACTCAAAGCAACCAACAAACTCATTAAGCAATGATCAAGTGTTGCCTTCAGCAGTCATCATATTATTTATTTGATTACATTTTCATCTAATGCAGCTACAGACACTATTCAGTGGGTGATGCAGTGGCTGTTGTGCCACTGGGGACCTTTGTGAGGTAGAAGTTGAAAGGCAGACGGATCAGAAATAGACGCCAGGCCAACGTTTGGGTCCTCACACAAAGAAGGGCAGGTGATCAGAAGCAGACATCCAGCGAGAGAGACACTAAGAGACAGAGTGACGAAAAGAGACCCGCTAAGAGATCTGGATGTAACAGAGGCCTCCCGCTGCTCTCTCAGAGCCAGACGACTTAAAGAGCCGGAGCTGGGCTTATACCCCCTGCGACTGACAGTGTCTGAGACAGCACGGCGGCTCTCGGAAGATTTTACAGGAATTTTCTGGGGCAACATGTGGTGGTGTTGAACTGAGTAGGATCCCGAAACATTATATCCCCCTTTCAGCTGCCCATCAAGCGGTGCATTGCGGCTGATGGCGCTTCAGCGATGGGTTCGCTCAACTCCCCCCACCTCAACCAAAACTGCAAAGAGCCCCACTAACAGAGGGTGCTTTCATTTGTTTCCTGTGCAACATGTCGTACGGATAAACTGTCTGTTTAATAGGACAGGAAACAGCTCTGGAAAAATATGTGACAGTCATGTGTTTGGGCTTCAAAAGAACATGACAGGGCTTTACTGCTTTGTGACCTTTAGGATTGTCACAACTCAGAAGTGTGACTAGAGGAGATTGCTGGAAATCCTACTATTTGAGGAAGAAAGAAAAAAAAAAAGAGGTTTCTTGAAAGCTGAGAACAAGGCCAGCGGGCCTGGGAGAGGAGAGTATTACAGTCTCCTTTTCAGATGTCGAGTTCATGTTCTCGTAGCCAGTTCACTGCCTCTTGAGCATCCGGCGAGAGAACGATAGATGAGGCTGAGAGACGGGGAGGAAGATGAAAGAAAGTATGAGCCGGCTGGAGCAGAATTGAGTCAGTAAGATAGAGATTGATGACAGATAGGAAGATGAGAGAGGGCTTACTGGGGAGGGAGAAAGAGAGGAGGTTAGTAATCCCCAAAAAACGAGCAGCAAGGAAGAGAGGCAGAGGGAGTAGGACGAGACAGAGATGAAGAGGTAAAAAGTGTTGAGATGGCACTACACTGGACTCCTGCATAACCTTCCTCGTCGCCCGCTCCCAAGGACACAGTGTCATCTGTTAGCTGTATCCAATCCCAGATGGCTTATCTGTAGTAAACTAGTGTCTCAAAAAATAATATTCATTGCTTCTTGGACCACTTTATCAGTTAAACGTTGCTTCAGGGATGGAAAATTCCACTGTTTTCAGACTTCTGGATATGCTATGGTTGGATTTTATCAACCGCTATGCAATAAAAACATACAGACTTATCTGTGGAGTCACAGGGGAAGCCAATTACTTCATGTGCATGAAAATACAGCTCCTCTAATGTTCACACTGGAGAGCTATACATCGCTGCTCTGCTCATCACTGAATCGTAACTTCCTGTGTGAAAGAGGATATCTATTCATACAGACCTGTCACACTATAGATGCCACTTGTCAAGTAATCAACACTAATTAAGAAAAGGACTGAACTTGTGTTTTAGTTGCTAGTTGTTAACTGACAACAGAGGCATAATGAACCCATCAGTGGATTAAGCTACTAGCTAAAGCACTCCACACCAAATTATTGCCAGAGTGACCAAACAAGTAAAGGTTTCTCATCTTACAGACTTTATACTTTGTGGAGCAGTTGCTGTCAGGAGCCGTTTTGTATGATTTTTTGCAAGCAAAGGTATTTTGGCTTCCTCCCAGTGTACAATGTCATGCATTTTAATGGCACGCACTTTAATAAATTGAACTTCAATATGACTGTGGTGTATGCATGACTTTTTGTCATACATGTTTTTGCCCCACTGGACACTTTTAGTATACACTGGATCAAAACTTCTAAAATAATTGTAATTCAAGGAAAACTGAACAGCATAACAACAACCCTGTCCTTCTGTGCACATTAAGTCTTTTTATTAATAAAGATGAATTATTTTTCTACCAGGATTATTTTATTTATTTTTTTTTTTCAGTTCTATGCCTTTGCGTCTGTACTGTAAATGTAAAATAATAACACTTGCATGTACTGTTAAACCCCTGCTAGACTGCCAGCCATTTACCACTTTAGGATGAGATCTCCGAGGCTCTGTTTAGAAATTACACTTTCTTTTCATAATTTTTCCATATGACTTCAGAAACAAAACAGGACATTGAGAAATGCACATAAACTTGTGATGCCTTTACGTCACATTGCCTTTCAAGAATCAAGGTGAAGCTAAAAATCATGCAGATCTAAATTTAAAGGAGATAAATAGCTTTGTCATCCTTTTGGTTTGCTATACTAAAGTAAATTGTCTCGGTTTCAGTGTCTTGAGTTCTTTTTTCACCTTAAACTTGGGCCTTTGACCTTAATTTCACAGTAGATAAACATGTTGTGGCCCGGGAGAAACGGAGGATGACTTGAGGTCACAGAGCTACAGGTTGGGACTTAATCCCACAAGGTACCAACTCATCCAGCTGAGCTCTCTGGTACCCCAGCTGTTCAGTGTTGGTTGCTGCGCAGAATAAATATTTGTCCAACATCATAAATTTAATCTGTTTTTGGAAAAACATGCACTGATTCAGTCTGGATAGACTCTTCTTTCTGAAAGATATAATTTACCTAGATGTTTTTATTATTATTTCTAGTTGGTTTTGAATGTAAGTGTAAAAACTGCATATTCATTTTGCCTATTTTTAAACACACGAAAGTGTCTCATTTGGTGTAACCAATATATCTACAAGAAATTAAATTTCAGTGAAATTCCTACTCATTAGCAGCCCACATAACTGTATAGAAAGTTTATGTTTTTCAAATGACAAAACCAGATTGCTTCAGAAACCTTATTATGTTGGGTTTAAGGTCTGAATGATAAATATTGTTACTTTTAAGTGCCAGATCTGCCAGTCACTAGCCAAGCAACTGTTGGGTTCAAACGCAACTGTTAGACATAATTTGGAGAAATACAGAGACAGTTCCAAGGTCTTAATTATCTTTGTGTCTTCCTACTTGTGTACTTGGCTCTACCTGTAAGGTTAAACTACCTGGCAACGCCAGAACAAGTGTGTGCGCTGCATATCTTGCAGTGGCAGCACAGGCACATAAAATCAGCAGCTAATAAGACCACGTTGGGAGTCGCTGGCCCGGCATAAATCAATGGGCAAAATAATTGCTAATACGCCGGATATTGATTAGAATGCCCGCCATGCACTTATTTTCTGGGGCAACGGTGGCGAGGTGCTAACGCGCTGACAAGGGTAAAGTGCTATTTCTCCGAAAAGGCACAGAGACAGACAGCTGGGCAGGGGGGGAAAATGACTACGGGGTTTCTGCAGTAATTCTTAATTGACACCTGTCAGAGGAACGGCAGCAGTCACAGCTGCTGCAGGCGAACGTCTCCCAGAGTCTTGTTCATCTGTCACTTTTAATACCTTTTTCTTCACAACCCCTCTGTTGTGCTCTCCACCTCACCCACACCCGCGTTCACCCGCCCTGCTGCATGCCAGATGTTCAGGGCTGCTCAACAGCAGCAACACAACTTCAAGGCCGAGTGGTGCCGCGCGACTCAAGTCACAAGAAAACGGCGTTTGAGCTGATCCGTTTGTGCAGAAGACATCTTTTTAGCTCAGCAGACTGAAAACCAAGAGGAACTCAGTTAAATTGATCTTAATTAAGAGGGAAAAGTCAAATGTAATCCGGAAAGGGACAAGGAAAAAAAAAAAAGCCCCTTTTAGACCTTTGTAACTATACCAAACAATCAGTGTCCACGTGGTGTGCAGAATCAATCATTCAAGGTCAAACACATTATATACAGTGAAGCAACATGCATAAATAATAAGAACACAGATGCTTTAATAAATCTAGCTCACATAAAAAAAACAAAAATCATCCAGCAGAAACAATAAAACAGTTCGTACAGGACCTCTCGTCCTCATTTCCCATTAAAACTTATTGCGTCCAAGTTTTTCTCACCCTCGCCTCAGTATTACTTGAGATTTTGTTCAGGTACAAACACTTTTTATTTCGATTTTGGTGTTTTTCTAGTGCAATCCTGACAAACACCAATAACTCCACAGAAGTTACGACGTCTCAGGGATTTCTGCACATGGAAAATCCCTAATCTGTCCCTAACTGTGAAGAACATATGCTCTTCAAAACCAAATTCAGCTTTTTGAAAGTTCAAAAACTAACAGTTCTCCCTAGTTTATCACAATCCCACTGAGGCATTGATACTGGTGGAAAGGACTGAAATGCCACAAAATCTTAGTTTCTTAACACACACACGCATGAACACACCCACACGCATTTAATTAAAGTCAGAAAGACAATAACCCATCTTTTAATAACATTGTGAAACTCTGTTGAGTTCACATTTTAAATGCGTTGTGGAAGAAAATACAGCACATATAGAAGAGCATCACTCATTTTAGGTAACACTGCTTTAAATCTAGATTTGGTAAGCTATAAGTGACATTATTGTCAAGCAGCAGACTGCAGGCTCGCTACCTGAGCACATAATGGAAACTAATTAAAATTAGTTAAAATATTTATAAAAATACATGATGTGGAGAACATATAACTGTAATATTTAATATGTTGATTTATTTTTGGAGATGTTTTATTAATTCTCGATTTTCTGTTTTAAATTAAAAGAAAATGTACATTTTTATTTTACACTTTATATCAATACCTTGAAGCCGTGGTATTTTTAGTCAAGGCTGTTATAAGAATCATTCGCCCTCTTTACTAGATTCACTCTCATCTCAATCAACTCTTTATTACTTTATTTATTCACACAGGAATCTTTCTCTTGCGTCTACAGCCCTCTGTGTGGTCACCGTGAGGTGGTCTAACCTTCCTATGACATAGTAGAGTGAGAAATATTATTCATTTCTTCAACACTGCTATTGTTCTGCGTCTAAGCCATAAATTTTCTTTACCCTGCAGAATGTTAGAAATGTTTCCCAAGATATCTTTGTGGATCAAAAGCAGCTGGCGATACAATATGAGCTACGAGTGAAAAAGTTTGATTTAAGGCAGAGAAAGCTGGTCAGCTTTAGCTCTAGAAAAACGACCTTGATTTCATGTCTTTTTCAGTCGATTCTCCTTTTGTTGTGCTCGAGTGAAAGTCCAGGTTTTTCCTGCTTCCACTGAAGCTCATTAAGCGAGGGGATAGTTTTACCTCTCGCCTGCAGCGCAGAACGCCTCTACGTCTTCACTCTTCAGGCGCGTCTAATTCCCACATATTTTTTTTAGCTCGACCCTCTATTTTCCATAAGAGCAGTCATCGATCTTCATTTGTCACTTAACCTCCACAACGATGAGGACAGAGAAAGCGGAGTCGGGTCTGCGTGCGTATGCGTGTGTGTGCGCGCAGATTAGCGCACGTCTTTGATTTCCAGAAGGCCTCCTGCCTCCGACGGCACATGCAAATGAAAACTAGCAGAGTGTGTGGAGAAGCAAATACATCCACTGACTCCTTCAGTCAATGTCACCTGTTAATGCCACTTTACATACTCTGCCGTATCAGTGAATCTGAAAATTACACACACACCCACACACGCGCCAACATGCTCAGTTGTCGACAGACTTAAGTTCAAATAATGTTTTCTCGTCTCCCAGCTGCTGATTCTCATCCTGACAAATGTCATTAAATTCTTTATCAGAAGCAATCCCGATAAAGCCAACTCGGAGTTTTGTGCTCGATTCTTCCTCGACAGGTGCCACGAGCTAATCGCCTACCCAGTCAACACAACAGTAAATATCAATGTTAAAATGTATTTAATGCAGCTCTGCGAATAACTTTACTCATTTCTCTATCACACAAAAGAAAAGAAATTAGGGCCGCATCTGCTGCAAAACTATTAAGAAGCACGTCTGCTAAAGCATACATACAAAATGTCAAATGACATAGTAAGCAACTTCTGCTGTTGAGTGTACACAGGAGGGGGAAAAAAAAAAGCTGCAGAAACGATGCAGAGTTGATTTCATCAAGGCAGCTTGCAGACTTGACACCAAGCTGAATTTGTCAGCAGTAATCTGCGGACCCGTCAGTGATCTGCCAGCTACCTGGATAATTAGGGACCCGGGCTAATGATGCCGTCAGGATAAAGGGAGGCCCCACCCCGCGAGTCGTAATTAAGAGACTCCTTTTTGGAAGTGGCGTTGGAAACAGAGCACAAGCAGAGGGATGCAGCTGCTGAGTATAATCCGGACAAAACCGCACGGCGAATTTAAAGAGATTTGGTGGAACATCGTTTAAAGTCTAGCAAATATTGATAATTATTGGTGTTGTGTGTAAAATTGCGATCAGTCAATCAAACCTGGCCAGCGACAATAGTCACGATAGTGAGCAAAGTAAAGTTTGTCCTCACTAATGAACTACCACCAAGACTCTGGATGGATACCAGCAACAAAGCATGTAACCACTTCAAGCATTTACAGTTTCAAACCTGCCCAAACTTTCCTTCACACTGTTTATATATATATTTGTTTTCTATTTCTATATAGCTTCTTTCGTCTTCCACACTTCCTCTGACTTTACTTTTAACAACACACTGATACTGAAAATAACTGAGGTTTCTTCCATCAGTGACAACTTCAGCTCTGAAGAGTGTTGTTATTAGGATTTCCCATATCAGGATATACTATTTACAAAACTGATAAAAATTGTCCATGCTGAAAGAAGGATGCTACACTTTTTCTCCTCGCTTACCTTAGGAACTAAAGTATCACCATCTTTCACTCTGATAAATGCTGTTTAGAAACCAAGACAGTCTGACTGAATAACCTGCCAATATCAGCTTGTGTTACTATAAAAAGAGAATGGCAAAATGTCTTTTTTTTTTTTGCAAAGCTGAATTTAATTAAGTATGCACCACATAAGAAAAAAAAAAGTTCTATTTTATTTCAGCAGCAGGATTAATTATTGAATTCTGCTTTTAAATAAGAGCAATTAGATCATGTGATATATTTTTGGTTTGTTATCAGTAACAATTGAATTGAATCTCACTTCACTTCATAGTGCAGCTGATCTATCCAAAGAAAACGAGAATACTCTGAGTGCTCCAACCGCTTTACTGTGGCTGGACTTTTCCTCAGACAGAACAGCTAAATGTTCACCATAAGAACTTAGTTTTTTTTTTCTCCTTTGTTAATGCTAAACCCTTCTTTAACTCTCATGAAACGCACTCGACATGGTGCCACACTGTAATCACAGTGATGTGTTGAATGATTAGTTGACAGATTCATTACTCCGAGTGTCAGGGTTTGATTTAAGATACTGCAGTTGGCAAACTAGGAGCGCAAGTAAGACGTGCGGTGGTTTTCATTTTCTAACAGCGACCTCAGTTCCGAGTTATGGCTTTTATGTGTGTGTGTGTGTGTTCTTCCATCTGCTAATTAAACTCCTGTAATTACTGATCAAACCTGCTGTAATGCATATGTAAACACGGAACTGTAAGATTTAGTTTCCATTCAACGAGACTCAGGGCAAGTTTTAAAGTCTGCTGGATATATTTTTTTTCCTGAGTCAATGATGCAACTTTAAACGCCGTAAGAGAAAACCACATGAGATCATAGCATAAAGAAGCATTTAGGAGACTAATCTACTCAGCAGGAGGCAGAGTAATATCAGTGTAAACAGGTATTGAATCTGTGAAATGTTAGTCATTTTACCCTTAAAATCATTTTAGAACTAAGTTGACTGGATGATAGGAAACCCAGATTTGATTTTAACGTCAAGATTGTGATCTCTAGTTGTGTCATGTTACAGATTATCATTGCACCGTTTATGTCACTAATCGACCCTAGAACACAACCAAAAAAAAAGAGAGAGAGAGAGAGAGAGACAAAACCTCCTGGAAATGACAACAAATGACTGCAGCAACAAAACAAAAAAAGTCTCTGCAGCTCAGATTGCAGGGCTCTGCATCCATCCGCCAAAACTAACAGATGCAGTAATGCGGTTCCAAATGAGAGAACACTGATGTATTGTCACTGGTCATAAAGCAGATAGGGTGCAGCGCCATTACGGGTCTAAAAAAAAAAAATCATCACTGTGACTGATGAAACAGAGCCCATTTGAAATGGCATACAAAGGCCTATTGAGAAGCTCTCTCGCTTGCAGAGGTGCATATGCAACATTCAGTATTCATGACAAAGCTGAGCTAAAATGTTAACTTTTAGCCCTGAACTTTTTGGGATTGTCCAAAACGTGAATCCAGAGCATGCCAAGACGGGATAAAGAAAAAATACGATCACAATGTAAAAAGCTAGACCCAAAATGAGGCCACCTCAGATGAAGGAGGCTGGAAAATATACAGGAAACATAAACACAACTCATTTCCTCCCTTGTTCTTCATCTACATCCATCCATCCATCCATCCATCCCCAAAGCTTTGCTCAATTAGAGACTACAGCCACGCAGAGTTCAAAGTCTGCTCCGTCACAACCTTGATTAAGTCTGCTTAACCTCACATTTCCACCGCCTATAGCTGCTTAACATTCTGCAGCTGTTTTATTCGGCTTTGGTCATTACTGCGTGAAACTTCAAAGCTCTCTCTGGTCGTTCTGGAAACGCGTGTCAGTCAATCACGCGCTCGCATCTGTCGGGGAAGAGGGGGTCGTCTGGCGACACACTGGAAGCAGACATTTGTAACTGTGCAGCTATTAGCTTACTATGAAATCACGTCAAGTAATTAGAACAAAAAAATAAACTGAGCAAATCAGCATGATTTTCCCTTTTGTCTGCAACATTTTCAACTCGAACTTGAAAAATTTCACATGATGTTACTCTGGAATTTGATGTATAAGTTTCCTACACTAAGCTGAACATGAAATGTACTTTTTTAATTTTTTTTGCCATCACTTTTTTTCTAGAGGTCAGTTGAAGACATTGGAGTGACCCTGCAGCGTCTGAGGATCATCTCCCTGTGATCTCGCTACGCCCCAGCACCCCTCACCCCCTCCTCCTTCCCTCCCATCTCCACCTCCCCTATGGATGTTTAATCGTCAACTGTTTATCCCACATGAGAACTTTTTTTTTTTTATTTCCCCAATTTGTCTTTTTTTTTGTTCCTCGGTTGGGAAGGTTAAAATGTCACCCCCCCCCGCCCCCACCACCACCCTTTCACACGCAAAACGCCTTTTTTTTTTTTCTTAATCCACAGAGAGGCTAACGCATGCGTGTCTCCGCGTGGTGAATGATTTACTGATGTTTATCAGGAATGAATAGATCAAAGGCAAGTTGCATGACAGGCGATCAATCAAGCATCAAATCAAGGATGGCAATCCCAGAGCGGAACACAAGCTGGAAATATGCAACTTTTCATTCTTTTCTTTTCACGTCAAACATCGCCGGGGTAAAAAAAAAAACAACAAAAAAACAAAAAAAAACTTATAGCCTATATATTTTTTTTTTTATTTTTGTAGAACTTGAACTAGAAAAGTTCACTGCATGACTTGGGAGGTTCTGAGTTATAAAGTTCATTATAGAAAACTGATGTAGAAGTTTTTGCATAAGGTGCCGTGAAGAAAACTATCCGTGCACATTTCAGAGTGTGTGTGTGGGGGGTGTGTGTGTTTGCAGAGCTGAGGGCTTACCTGCTGACCGCCGCGGTGCTTGCTGCTTTCTCCTCGGCATGCTGCTGCGGGATTTTCCGCTTGACTGTTCATGCAGAGATCAAAACAGCGGACAAAGCTGGAAGCGAACGAAGGTGGTTTTATTTAAAAGTGTAGATCCCCTGTAGGGTGAAGAGTTTCTAAATCTTTAGGTCTCTTTCTCTCTCTTTTTTATGTATACAGGCGATTTTGAGTAGGAATCGTTAACTTCGTCCGATCAGGGAAAAAAAAAAAAAAAAACTCCAGGAAGGGCTGATGTGGTTGGAAAGAGCTCGGTGCAGATCGCGGATCAGCCGCGTTTCCATCCGAATGAACGCGCTCCCGCCGCCGGACTCGGAACTACCGTGCTGCTCCGATGACGGAACACATCGCGTCGCCTCGTCGGAGGAGCGGAGTCCGAAGTGCGGGTCTGGCGCGGCGCGGCGTGGCGTGTCTCGTGTCTCGTGTCTCTCCGGTCCCGGCCAGGTTCCAGCCGCAGCTCCGCGCGCGCGCGCTCCAAAGCTCCGCTGCGAAGACGAAAATCGGGAAAGGAGATCAGCGAGGGGGGGGAAAAAAAAAGAGTGACACGCTTAAAGCGGACAGGGGTGTATATGTCAGTCAGTCAAACGCGAGTGTTGAGAGTGCCGAGACCCCCTCTCTCCCCCCCCACTCCTTCACCCCCCCTCCCCAGCTTTCCTCCCCTCTCCTCACTCCCGCCCCCACCTGGATAATGAAATACTCACATAACACCGTCCGATTGTCAAAACACAGACACTTGGAATTTCTCAGAAACTCATCGGGAAATAAGCAGGCCTGCTCTTCTTGTTGCTTCCTGTTGTTTTATTACATCTAACGCACTTCGACTGAAAAGTAACAACAAGGAGCGTCGTCCCCCCGCATCCCCCTCCCCTACTGAATAGTCTCCCGCACGCAGAGAGGGGAAAAAAATGTGCGCACATCGCCTTCAGACGGCTGCTACTGACAGACAAGACACATCCAGCTGCCTTTCCGGGCCCCTTCTCCTTCTTTTACTCCACCCCTCCGACAAGCGTCACCCTGACAGTCAGAGCCCACCTGTCAATCTGCAACTCTAATTATTGTAAGGAGGGATGGCTCTCCTTTTTCCTGAGCAGGGGTTGAGGAGAGGTGCGTCCCTGACGTGATCGTATAGAAGAGGAGCATGGAACCCGCGCGCACACAAAAGAATGAGTGGCGCCGGGAGAAAAACAAAAACAACAACAACAAAAAGTTTGTTTTGTTGTCAGTTTGTGCTACTATCTTATTGTGAGAGTAATGTTATTTATTCATAAGAACCTATTTCTTAAGTTCGCTATAGCCTACATGCCTATGTACAAACACGTTTAATTGAAATTATTTTAGGTTTTCTGTTGTGATCAAATTACTTTTACACCAGTTGTCTGAATCATAATTAGGTTTTTATGTTTAATTCTACTTTTTCTGTCTTGCCTTCAATTAGGATTCTTAATATGCTCATTTGAATTGTTGTAGTAGCATCTCATTTGTAGTAACTATTGTTGTTCAATGCATTTTTTTAACATCTCTGCTCCTTCTTCCCCCAAAGTTGGAGTGCAATCCAGTTTTATTGTCTCCTGTTTTTATCTCAAATACATCAGTTGACATTTGACTAATCTTTTATGACTACAAATAAACTATTCTAATAAATCAAATCAAATAATTTATCCAATGACATGGGTATAAACAATCTATTTGCTTAGATTTTTGTCAATTTTGAAACAGAAATTGTGTAGAAGTTTACCAGCTAACTGGTTGGCATATAACTTGTAGTTATATTCTTAGTTAATAAGAAAATAACTAAGAATAGTTACATGGCAACCACTTTTTAAAAGTTCCTCACCATTACTGCAATAAACTCTGTGTATTCTCCTCATCTTTAACAAAAGAATGTACTTCCGTTTCAGCACATCTGATTTTTCTGGGTTGCTTCTTGTCTCGTCAGCCTCTAGTCGTTCATACTGATCCTGGATCTGCTGGAAGATCCATCTGGTTAAAAGGAGATGGTTCATTTCCACTGTCACCACGTGCTTGGGGAATTGCTGCAAAATCTAGTTAACGTATAGGACACAAACTTAAATTCTTGCTCAAACAAAGCAGCTTTCCCAACAAGTTTCATTACCAGCCACTGCTTTTCACAAAGTTGATGCTGATTTATAATCCAACTCATATATCAACTTAACTTTTTATTTGCTGTAAGTTCGACAAATTTCTAAGGAAAATATAAGCTGTGTCTAAGATTTCACTCATCACCAAACAGTTTTAAAACCTATCTGCTTGATTTGATATGGAATGATTTTATTGACTAAAATTTAATAACCTCAAAGAAGCATATTTTACAGTGTAAAACCTAATTTAACCCATTATTTTTTGCTAGCAATTGGTTATTTTTAAACTAATAGATCTGGATGATTAATGAGATCACAGGATCTGACACACATGCTTGCTTCTACTGAATAAAGCTTTTTTAAGCATTTTCTGAAAATTCCCAAAACACTCTCTCTCTTTTGCGCACAAGTTTTAAGAGTTCCTTCAGAGCTGCTCTGCATCACAGTTTAAAAAAAAAAAAAGAAAGATAAAGAAAGAAAACGTTGTGTATATTTTCAGTGACCTCTTTACTGGGACAAAGGAGGCTGCAGATCGATTCGTTACACCTTTTTAGCGAGGCTTCTGGTGAAGGGGAGGGGCTCTGGAGCCACTGGAGACTCCATTAATAGCCTCCTCTCCGTCCAAACTATTATCTACCATAAAGTGTTTATAAAGAGCCTCCAACTTGAGCCTTAATATGTTGTTTCAAATGAGGCGACGTGAGGGTTAAGAGGGAGAGAAAAAGTAGAGGGGAGATCAGATTATTTTCTCTTTAAATAATCACTTGGATGGCATGAAATCTAGCGCTGTGCGCATCACGCACCGGACTTTCTTTTCTTTTTCTTTTTTGTTATTATCGTTTTCATTCCTCCAGCTTCATGGATTCCAATCTTACAGAGAAACGGAGTCAAAACTTTCTCCAGTTCTCATTCTGGTGAGTGTCTGTTTTTATTCCCCTCGGCAGATTTCTTTGCTGGCCGCTGTCCGTGAGCCGCGTACCCGGATTCGCGGCGCGCACAGGAAGATAACCAACGCAGCTTGTACTGTGGCAGGGAAAAGAAACGGCAGAGTACCGCCCCAACATGTGTCTGTCAAAGGGGCCTGCGCGCTGATTGATGAAGCCGACCTACGTCACCGATGTTTCCATCAAAAGTGTGCAGAAGGAACTGCAGGATCAGATCATGTTCGGGGTTTAGCCAACGCTCAAGCGCGCGTTTTCCTGAAAAGCGGCGCTCTGTGTTTAATCGGATCTTGGATCACACGTTTTCTAATTTAAAGTCAGGAAATTGAGCTCTGCTGCTCTTCCAGTAACAGGGATTACTGCGTAAAGTAAAAGAGCATTCATTTTATGCGTGTAATAAAGGAAAACTGCACAGCTAATATTTCATCTTGCAGTGTTAATTTGCAAACTTGCTTTGTCTGCAAAACCTATTAAATAGTAAGGGAATTACAAATTGCAAATGACATTTGATCATCCTCACAGTGCAAGTTTGAATGGAGCAGAAAGTACAAACTGTGATAAACATGATCTGAGGCCAATAGTTGGTTGTGAGAGAGAGAGGGGGTGTGTGGGGGTGGGGGTGTGTGTGTGGTGGGGAAGTGGAGTTTGGTTCTCAGGCCACAGCTATTTACCACTAATTTGTTCATTGTTAGGATGTATTGTTAATAGAAAGGTTCTCTAAAGTTCTTTATGTGTGTGCTGTAATGTAATTTGCTGTAATGCACTTTGTATTTACAGTGCGTTGCCCGGCACTGATTGGCATCCTAATGAAAATGCATAAAAAGCCTTAAAATAAATGCAACTTTTACTGCAGTAGCATAAATTCACACTAAAAAATTTGGAATCATCCTACTTTCAATTAAGTACATTGAATCAACGGGAGATAAATTTCTCACTGAGAAAAAAAAACTGTTTATACAAAAACTCAAAATCCACAATTATTTTTAGCATTAACCTTCCTTCCAAAACAAGTTTAACTAAGTCATGTTTTTCATTTGTACATAGCTTTTTTTTAAAAAAAAGTTGATCAGAGTGTTTTCCAACACTTAATTAGTGATTGGTTTGTTAAGTTCTCCTAGGAGATAAAAATGGCAAATATTAAGACACTAGACTGTCTTCAAAATGGAAAAGACAGGAGAACATACAAGGCAAACGTCTGTTGATTTGCCTTCTGGACTAAACTTGTCAATATCCACATTCTGATAAATCACAAACGACTTAAAAAGTTTAAAATAACTGTAGCAGTAAAGAAGAGTGCCTTTAAGACAATAATTGTGGAGCGTGCTGTAATCATATTCACAGTTTTTCTGTCCTTGAAGCTTATATTTTCACAGTCCTCTGCATCAGAAACACACTCACACTCTCCACAGCTAAACATTTAGCATGTTGAGTGTGATGTGTGTGAAACACACACTGCCTTTAAATTCACCCGTCCGTGTCCACATATTGACCGACACAAAAGCCAAACACAATCCGTGAACAGTCGTTCCGGTTGTTTCCCGTCACCCTCTGCTTTTACACATGAAGACTCCTCTATCCCCCCTTCTATGTAACCACGGTGGCACGGTGACAGCATGTTGACACGGAGCCCCCCGTTTCCTGCACCACCGCCCCCCGGCCCCTTAGAGCGGGCAAGAACATGCGTGTCCTCGTCATGTATATATCCACATACATTAAAGCGGAACCTGTTTTGTTTCTGTCCTCCGTCTCCGCAGCTCTGACACAATCATGCAAAGGAGAAGACAAACTGCAGAGACGTCCTGCATGCAGGATGTCGAATCAGGTAAGAAAAGAAAAAGTGGATACTGTCACATTTTTACTTGTAAACGCGCGCCTGCTCACTCTAATATGTAATTAGAGCAAACCTGTGATTAAAAGATAAATACATAAAAATCACAAATTATTCTTTTGACAAGTGTGAAGCTGGGTTATTTTTTTTTTTAGGATTCTGTCTTGAATTCAGTTTCTTCCTTTTTGTTTAACCATCTAGCACAAAAAAAAAAATCTTTGTAAAGCCTAACAAGCATTTAAAGTGAAAGAATAAAGCCAACATGTTTGTGCCTTGATGTTGTGCATTCACTTTTTTTTTTTTTTGATTCCTCTCACTTGCCATTGTGTGTTGCTTCTGACGCCGAAAAGCACAATTCAAATGAAGACAAAAAGAAATGCTTCAAACTTCTCCCTCTTCTGTTTCTTTATCTTTGGTACCTTTTCATCATCTTTGCAACTATTTTGCATTCCTTTATCCTGTAGTTTTCATCAAATGCTCCACACTATCGGGCTTTAACGACCCCTCCCTGTTTTTTTATTCAAACACAACAGAGTGAAACACCGCAGCTGATTTAATTTGTGTTTGACAGCAGCTAATGAGTCAAAAACCTTTTTCAGTGGTTTAAGGAAACACATTTTTCAAACAAATCTGTCATGTTATTAGCTAAAAAATACATGTATTTTTGGATGAGTTACAGGAAATTACATTGAAGTAACATCAAACAGAAAGAAACTATTTAATGCCTTCCTCTTAATGTTAATGACTAATTTATCTGGAGTCAGACATGTTAGCCTGTGGCTAATCACCCAAGCATTTTGCTGCACTAACTCTCTGATTTGGAATCCTCCTGGCTATTCTCGCATGCATCATCAAATACCGCACCACAGATTTCCTTTCAAAGAAACTCAGAGGTTAAACACACTCAAAAACCCCTCATAACAAACTTTAAATACCTCAACAGCTCCTTTTGCATCCTATGAGAAAAACTCTCTTTTTAATCTTGAGTGATCTTGATTCAGCGATGGATCCTATCAGATTTCATCCATTGACAGGCTGAATATAGGAATATACACTAAGAAATTAATAAAGAATAAGCTCTAACTTTGACATGAGCTCTATCTCCACATCTACGAGATAAGGCTGCGTAATTAAAGTGCCATATGCTGCGAGTATGGAGACCAAGAGAAAGAAAAGAAGGCTTTTTTTTTAATATATTTTCTAGAGATTTACTTGTTAAATGTGACTTGGGACGATGTGTCTCTGTGGGGTTTTGACAATGCAATTAAAGGTTTGTAATCCCCCCCACAAAGTTTTTTTTGTCTTTTTAACCAAGCTTTTTTTTGACTGCCAGTTCAGATGAAAGGATGTGAATAAGTGCAGGACTGTAGTGACAGATACAAGTTTATTAAAAGATTCAAACCTCCCAGAGACAAAAACATGGGAAAAAGAAACTTCAGTTTGTTTAGCAATACATTTAGATGAGGCAGAAAAAAATAGCTTGTCCTAATAAATGACTAATAAACTAGTAGTGAAATTGCTCTGTAAAGAAGCAGGTATGGGGATATTCACAAATATCCAATTGAGTGCATTTGTGTTAAAGTTTGCCCAAGTGACTGAAACGGTCACCTGTTTGTGGCTTTATGTTGAATTTGACTGTTTCCTGGGCTTTTTGCACCAAACAGCAATTTAGGTTGCTCTGTTTCTTTTCATCTTTGGATGGCATAGAGATTGGGTGCCATGTGGGGATTCTTTGGTGGTCCTTGGAGACTTCATTGCTCATGTGGGGCATGACGGCGTTACTTAGAGTGGTGTGATAGGGAGCGATAGCTTCCCTTATCTAAATCTGAGTTGTATTTTCCTATTGGACTTCTAGATGCCCATAATGAACACCTAGTACTAGAACAAGGTTTGTTCACAAGTGTTTCTGGTACTGAGCTACTTGGGGCAAAGTCAATGAATAAGTCTGTAACCGAGTAAGCAAATCTTCTGTGTCATGTCTTGAACACTTAGGTGAAGAGAGAGGAAAAAATGTACAACACACCACAGGACCCAACACTAGTAGTGAGCTGAATCAGGTGGCAGGAGAGGCTGACGGACTGCAACTTCTGTGGTTACAGAAGCAAAATCTGGGGCATGGGAGACATTCATGGCAATAAGAAAGGGCTTTCAGTTTTCCTTAAGGAACTACTGGAAGATTGTTTGATGACGACTTAAAGGTGTAACAACAAAAACCTTATACTAAATGAGCTGGAATACCACTGGGGATATTTGGGTTTCCCTCCTGTTACCCCATGACTCCATCTTGGGGTAAGCAGAAGATGATGAATGGATGAATATTTTGAGTGCTTTCTTGCTGCCTTACAAATATTTATTGATGATTTATAAAGGCTTTACAGCTAGAATATCAGGATCATGACTTTTAAAAATCATTTTAAGGAAAGTCTAATTGTAATATTTTACAAAAACTGAAGTGTCTTAATGCTGGAAAGAGTCCATAGATCAGTAATAAGTAGTTTCAGTACATTAGTAAAAGATTGGAATAGTGTCATGGGTCTGCATTACTATGTCAAATGTGCCTTATGGGTTAATATTAATATTATTAACTAATTGTTATAATAGTGTTAACTATTTATACATTCCTTTAAGAGACTTATTGTAATACATTGTTAAAAACACAGTAATAATTCAACCCAAAAGCTTTAATAAGTCAATAGCATGGAGTTACACTGCATTAGTTTCAGGATGAATGAGAATTTATCTTTTTAGATTTGTACAACCGTTTGGTTTTCATCAGTGGCTAACCATTTATGCCAGCATGTGGATATTATAACTGGCTAGTATTGATTTATAAAGGGATCACAGCTTAATTAATAATGTTAGTACTATTTATAAGTGGTTTATATGGGAGGTCTTATTGTAAAATAATACAAAAAAAAGAAAAAAACATTATTTCTTGTGTGTCGCACCACAGCCCAAACTTTTACAAGACAAATTTCCTGCTTCTTGGAACAACTTTGCTTAAAATCCTGCTGGGCTGAACAAAATGACATATCCACATTTCCTCTTTGACATACACACTCATGCTTCCCTCTCCTCCTCCCTTGGCTTTTGTTTTCACTGACACATGCACTCCAATTAGCAGGGTTTTTTTTTGCCATTTAGGATGAAAGAGAAAGAGCCAAATGTTTATCTTTTTGAGCACCATTTTTTCTATTTCCTAACAAGTTTGAGTTGAATTTTTTGGGGTTTTTTTTGTCAAGCAGGGTATAATTCCCAATGTTACCATGATCTTTTCTGCATAAGAATATCCCATTTTTTTTGGTTAAACATCAAAATGCCACAAATTGTGCTTATGACAAATTCAAATGTATGAGGGAACACAAGCAACTGGGATTAATTTCATTTCCAGTGACATCTTGTAAACCTGTTAAACATTTTCATTTTCTAAACCTTACACGATGCCTCATCTCCAGAAGCTCTATTAAACCTTTTTCATTGGAAATTGCACAAAAGTCTCTGAGAATAACACGCTTAAAATGTATAATAATTCTCAGCTAAACTGTAAGACTACAGCTAGAAGTCAAATCTTTTTTTTTTGTCATCAGTCCTCGTGTGTCAAATTAGAGCATCCTAATCTTGGGCTTTATACTTAAATGTAAATCTGCGAATCTCAAATTGCACAGATCCCCTCGCCAGGGCTTCGACTGCAGAAATCTGTCACAGCCGCTGGTGTGCCGCACATTAGGGGAGAAAATGCTCTTAAAAAATGTGCTTTCCTGACATTAACATGACTTGTGTGCCTGGGCGCCGCTCGATCTGTGCAGTTCCAGGCGTATATTTATGAATAGGAACCTTTAATTAGGGCTTGTGTTTCCTCTCTAGTCACATTGAGGGATGGTCCTCGACGACATTCATTAATGATAATCACCAAGAGCGATGGCATAGCTACAGGCCAAGTCTCGGGGGACCCGACACTTGAAAAGAAGCATTAAATTACACAGAGGGACTCTTTAATTGCAAAAAGGAAAATATATAGCCATCATTGTTAAATATGATCTTTTGTAAGCCTTTACCGGTTCAAGGATTTGTCTGAGGGGGTTCCCTATGCTCAGACTGTTTTAAATGGATCTTCACCAACACACCACACAGCAGACCTTGCTTTTCCACAAACAAGCATCAGCTCGGGATGCATGGCAGTATTTTACAATAGGTTTTTGTAATGAATGTTTCAACATTTTATTTAATGCGCAGATGTTGAATTGCACAGGATTGGGATAAAAGCAATAAGTGAGATCTGTCTTTGAAATGTTTGTGCATTAATTATTGGTAAAGCTACACGAGGTGATACCTTCTTAAGACCAGACTCCGCCGAGAGAGACGACTCTTACAAGCTCAGCACTGAACGAGCTACGTATTCAGGAGATCAGGTACAGTGTCATTTACTGTACATTTACTGACAATTGTGGGAAAAAAACCCTAAATAATTTCATATTTTACTGCAGGAGTATAATCTCACTTTTCACCTTCCTTAACATCAGAACGCCAGACCTTTTCGTTCAGAATGTGAATACAGATTTATACAGACTTGTACAATACAGATGTGGACTTCAGCACACTAAATCTTTGAATCTTTCCAGAGTTTTTCCTGCTTCAACATAATGTCTGCCATTTACATAGATTAGACCAGTTAATAAGCCATTCAGAGCCATACAACAGAAATCCAACCCTCAACATACAACAGCAGCAGACATCCACAATGCAATAAATTCAAAAACGATATCAATATGATTTCATCAATATGGAAACCTTTAATTAGGGCTTGTGTTTCCTCTCTATTCTCTATCCTATTTGTGCAAGAGGTACAAATAGAATTTAAAATGGCTCTGTTCCTCTTTAATAAAGTCATATTTCACTAATTTATCTGGAGAATATTTACATAGTGGCTGAACTCCATTATTTACAGTTCCTTTAAACTTTTGTTTCACTTAATAGCAGTAAAAAAGTAATGAAGATGTGAATTAATTATTTTATTAAAAGTTCCAAGAACAGATAACTAAGTAGTGAAAAGCTTGGTCTTGACTGTGTCCTTTCTTTTCCAAAACTGAGATATTTTCAGTGGTTTCTGTTGACAGGTTGTACGAAGAGCTCTTAATGATTTATTTATCTTTATGGAAAAGGAAAAGATGGTGGAAGACAACACTACATAAAGAGTGCAAAACGAAGCAGAAACTCCTGCTCTGTTCACATTTAACAAGCCGACATGATCTTTGGTCTTTTGTCACTGAGGCAACAAAGTACAAATAATAGATCTCATCCTGAGAAAATAGCTTTTTGCTACCTGGGTTTTTTCGATCAGACTACAGCTCTTTCAGGAAAGCACAACACTCAAGTTAGCATCTGATGTACACCTGGCAATGTGAGCGCTTAGAAAGTGACAGCCCAAATTTTAGCCAGCTGCTCGCTAACAATATTTAGTGAAACTGTAAGCTAAAACAAAACTGGAAAAAGTCAAAACTCCTCCTCAGACACTTGGCAAGTTATTATCAACTTACTTTGGATCAGCTTATTGTGGTGCATCCGTTGGGATGTTTGCTTTTCGCTAACTTTGACTGACAGCAGTGGTAGAGTCTGTATTAGTGCTGTCCAGATTACAGATTAGGAATTGGAATACCAAAACAAGGTTTGTCCAATCCTTTAAAATAGATGTAAGGGTGAAAATAATAATAATGACCTATTTTCCTATGTTATGATCTTCAAAATGATGGTAGCATAAATGACTTGTGTGGCACAAACAGAAATTGTCAACATTGTTTTCCTTTGAGTAGGGGAATGTTAAGGGTCTCTGTTAATTTCCAATGACCTACATTTGGACTTTTTTAATGTACTAAATAATAGCAACACAATATATATCTGCTGGTTTTGCAAAGCTATTACCTCGTGTAGTCTTTTTGAATTTTGAAGAGTTGCTAAAGCAAATGGGCGTCTGACTCAGGCTATAGTTATTCCACATAGGACTCATTTGGATTTTATCCACACACTAATCAGTTTAAATCAGTGAATCATTAGGTAAAACTTCAGTTGCATTTATTCTATTGGAATCAGTAACTTTTTTATATGTGCTTAAAGTAAAGATATATTTTTTAAAAATTGTTAGGTTTTGCTGCAGCAGTGAAGGATACATTTATTTCCAGGGGTTTTTAACACATCTTTACCAGGGTTACCAATAAATGTAGAGCCTGCTGTAAATATATCCTTTTTTACTGCAGCAATCTTGCTAGAAACAGAAGTGGAAAAAATGCACACACTCACGCACCCCCACACACACACACTCTTAAACTACTGACCTAATTGCTCAGACTCACTCAACTAATTAATCTCAGCTGACTTAACATGATGTGAAGGTTAGCTAGGTGACGTTCTTCTGAATTCCGGTTCTTTCCTTTAGCATGCCTATTTCTTCTCATCTTCGAACTAGTTTGTTTTTGTTACTCTTCTTCTCTGACGTTTCTGTTTTCCATCTTTTCAGCCCTCTTTCTAATTCTCCGTTTAGTTCCCTTCTCTTTGTTTCCATCTTTCTTTCCCATCCGATCATACTGTGCATAAATGCAAACGGTTCACATAAGTTGGCCCACATCTATTTTTACCTGGTGTTGAGGTAGAGGAGGGGTTGGCTTGGGGGCTTTGCAGAGGTGAGTGGGCATGCCGAAGAGGAAGAGAGCGGAAGGGTGTGGGGGGGTAGAGGCAGGGTCACAATGCTCCATTAATCAAAAAGAATGACACCCATGTCGTCCCTGACAACCATCCTGCCACCCGTACGTCTGCTCCCCTCCTCCTCCTCCTTCACCTCCATCCCACTCAAACAGGACAACTTTAGTGACGGAGAGGGCGACGATGAAGGAGAGAATGTGGAAAGAGGAAAGGGAAACGAGGAGGAGGGGGAGGTGTTTGAGCGAACTTTATTAATCAAGCATCTGGGATTAATTGTTATGAAGTGTCACCCATAAATTCTCCATTTGGATTTAATAATCTCGGAGGTAGATTTAACAATCCCTGTCGTGATTTGAGCTTTATTGAAGAGGCTGCGGAGAAAGAGAGAGGCAGAGGGAGGAAAGGGATGTGGTGACACAAATAGCTTCTCAGCGGACAGTCCCTCTCTGTATGACAGTTATGAAATACAATTATCAGCAAGATCTGCTTAAGAATTCATCAACTGCACCTCTGCCTTCCAAGGAGAGCAGGGGGGGGGGGCAATATACAAAGCAAGTCTTAACTGATAAGACTTCTCTTTTTCCCTGCAGCCCTTAAACTATCATTTCAGATTCCACGGCTCAGTCTTGTTAAGTCACTGTAAAGGTACGGCATGCTTATTGCTTTGCAGGTTATATTAAAGCATAAATCATTAGGTAAGAAAAGGGAATATGGTAAATGACACACCGTATGCAAATCACCCGGGATCACGAGTGGTTTGTCTGAAATGCATCACCCGCTGGTTTGCATCAGGGTCAATAATAGCAGTTAATCTCTGCGTGCAGTGAAAATATACTGTCAGGGAATTGCACAACACCCTGTCAGTGCACAAAAGTAACTGGATCATAAAACGCGCATGATTTCAATCAACTGTCATCTAATTGCAGCCGCACCTTTTGAAACGAGTGAAGAACGGCCACAATGTAGGTTGACAGTGTGCATAAAATTTGCATAACTTTGCATATCCCAACGCCATTAATGTTAGTTTTATTGGAGGCTCTCGTTTCTTCTGCTTCTTTTTTGTAGGTTGTCTTAAAGAAACAAGGACGGATGCAGGACAGTTCAGTTGATTGTTGAAGGAATTGGCCTGACTCAATACGTTTTAAGAAAATGGAGCTACGATCCAGCTGTGCTTCTATCTCACAAACATTACTCTGTCTGATCTTGGAAAGCTATTATCTCTCCGACAAAAGACGGATCTCAGAAACAGAATGACTCTGTCTTCGATCTGACTCAGAATGGAAAGTCTTTACGAGACAATTTTTGTTGGACGCCAGAAAAGCTTGTGAAATATTTGCCTTTAACGAGACGTTTCCTCCTGCCAGATACCACCCTGATCAATGACGCTTCTGCTCCAAGAGAAACGACAATACCTGGAGCCACGGTAAAAACCCTGCGTCACCCAATCCCTCACTGACACCACATCCAGCATTTAGCTCGGTTTAATCCAGGCACCCCCATCGTCTCCCACCAGTAGCTACAGTTGCTGGCAGGAAATGTGTGACTTCAGTGGCATTGCTCCATGTCAAACTCTGAGTTTATCAAGCATCAATTCAATCAAATAGAAGAAATTGTCTACTAATGTCTAGAAACTTCAGGAATGAGTGACCAGAATGGATGCAGGCCATTTCATTCTTGTTTTTTTTTTCAAGCTGTACTTTTTTGGTTTTAGTCCCGTCATATGGGGCGTTTCTGGGTACAAAAATGAAATATGATGGAACGTTTCATACAAACCACCATTTTAAACTCTATTAGACAACTGATAAAGTTTGTAGGAGCTCATCAATCCATCTCAAGGAAAAGCGTTTTGACTAATCACCAGAGGGAGTTAGCTTATTTTTAGTTTTTGTTGATCAAGTGGTCATAATTCCTCATATTTCATTAAACTCTACCAAACTGGGATTATCTCCCAAACGCATGAAAATAACTACCAAGTGACGTATAGTGAAGCCAAATTGCTATGTTATTATGGTTTGTTAAATTATTTTCATGTTAATCCACAGAAGCCACTCTGAAGGGTCAATTCTTTACATTTCTGTGGTGTAATGAGGACAATTTGATGACCAGCTTAAGCCAGGCTGGTTGAGAATTTATTTGGCATTTCCAAAGGTTTCACAGCATGAGCACTGCAGCTCTTTTGTATTTTATCCACATGTGAAAAGATTTTAGTTAAAAAAGAATATGTATATATATCTATATATAATTTCTGTAGTATTCACAAAGACCAAATATGCAGAGATTTCTTTGTCATTATGACAAAAACCCTTTCTCATGCATACATGTTTTCTGTGCTTGAAACCATAGCAATTGTGTTTTTTTTCACCACTATCTCACTTTGTCTTGACTCTGTTTCTATTAAGCTTCAATCATAGCTTCTAAAATTAGACGAATGTCGGGAAATAGTAAACTGTGGCAAGCAACACAGAAGCTAACACTGTTTCAGGGAGTCCTTTACATAGCACTGCAATAGCTATATTCAGGATGTCTTTTTATTAATTTTACTGTTTTTTATTGTAACATTCAATTGAAATCTTTAATTACTAAAACATAAAGCCATATTACAGACATGTTTCAGTTTTGCAATTCAGCAATTTAGAATATTCAGTAATCAGGATCAGTGCTAAGTTTAACAATAATTTTTCACTTTAAGGAATTTAAGCATTCATTTGATCATGAAGGGAAATATTACTATGGTTTTCTATTGCTTGAGTCCTGTAAATAGACAGAATTTAGAAGTTTTAACTTGCACTTTAAAAATTTCCTTGGGACCAAATAAAAAGTTTAATTCTTCACTCAAGACTCAAATTTTTTTTAATTACACTTAACTTTCACAACTTCAACTTCCTGACTCGGCAAACATCTTTTTGTTTGACTTCATATGTTTTAAAAAAAACATGCTAGAGTTGACAATATATTCTTAAAATTTGCTTGTGGTAAGTTATGTTTGATTGAGACTAGCAAATACTGGGTTTTAGTTTTTGCTGTCTCTAAAGACGCAAATAAACTGGAAAAAGGTAAAGGAATATAACATTTTAAATTTTCTACTGTTGTGTTTTTGTTGTTTCTGCAGCAGATCCTCCTGAGTCGCTGCTGAAGAAGACGGATGTACCTTCCTGAGTCTGGTTCTGCTGGTTCCTTCATGTTGAAAGATAACTTTCCCTTTTTCACAGATTAAAATAATTGACTAACTGTCGTGATCAACTGATCACATTTGTTTTTACAGTGTTAAATCAGAAATATTTAGATTAAGGTGGAATGCATTTGTTTAGATTTCAACTAAAATCTGACATCAGAAAAAATTGGATTCAATGTATCGTGATTCGGATGGGTTCAGCTTTTCTGTATTAAAAGCTCACTTGGATGACTTTATGTAGTTGAGACCCTGTACTCAATTTATATATGTATGTAAAACTTGTTAAAATGCCTCAAATCTGTACCAAATTTTTTTTTCATTACTTATTTGACTTTAATATATGTTGCCTAATTATTTTCTAATAAAACACATTTTCTGTGTGGTTTATCTGCATTTATATGTTGACTTCTGCTTTTTATCTGCTACTTTTTATTCATTTTGGGCTGGACTCCCGAAATGTTATATGAATAACACGTCATATCACACTGCGTGTTATTACTAGGCACCATTTTGCACCCTGCCCTGTAATTTTTCCCTAACCCTGACAATTTAGCATGCCCTGATGCTGGAAAGTGACACACAGTGATTTTAAAATGAGTTGAGATGACAGAGGTGCACCAGACGTGTCATCGAATTCAGACCACTTTATCATAAAACGCCTCCTTCGCTTTTATGCCGCTTAGGTTGAAATTCTTTAGCTGGGGAACATTAATATAGTTATATCACAGCTCTAAGGAAATGTTCTAATCAGCCATAACATTTTGAGCAGTGTCTTATTCTCAATATTCTGATCAGTCTGGGAATAGAAATAAACATCTGTTGGTGACCTGCAGAGTGAGGACCAAGAATGTTATCCCCAGATTGTTTGGATTGGGTTATTTGTGGTGTGATTTTGCTAATGATATAAAACAATCACAAAACTAATTTCCATCTCTACTTAAGATAGCAATTTTTAAAGGCTAAAGTTATTTAATAAGTGAAAATCTATTTCACTTATAGAAGTAATTGAACAATGATTTCACTTACAATATTGAAATAATATTATATGTGAAGTGTTAGACAATTTATGTATTTTATCATTGGCAAGTGACTTTATAAAAGCAGTTTGCTGAAATAATTTATCTGTTTATAACATTTTGAGTTTACATTTAATTTGGGAACACCAGAGATGGTGACTTAAGTTTGAGACTAACTTCAGTTGTGCACTAAAGATTTGAGACTTGCCCCTCAAACACTTGAGACATGTGATCAAGGTGTGTGAACATGTCTGGGGCACTGTGTGACAGATTTTCCTTTGAGACTCCAATTGTTCAGTTTTAGCCACATTTTAAATTTGCTGGCCATGTCAACAAAGTTATAGTTATCGCAAAAGTTTTCAATTCCTCAAAACATTTAAAGAAAACTTTCTAAAGTGGCTCAAACATGATGGAAATACTTCAACAACACTGTAAAAATCAAAGCACATTATCATCCAGGTGACAAGACGTTTCATTTTCTGTAAAATTGTCTGTCCTGTTGATCGTTTATCCCATCATTGCATCTGCCTCACCAGTCAAGGACACCAATATCAGTGGACGTCAGGATGAATGAACCTTATCCATCAGAGGGCTTTGGGATCTAATCAGTCCCTTGACATAAACATCCCTTGACAAGTGCTCAAACATGTTAAAAGCAAGAAGAGGGCTGGTTTTGAAAGGACAGTGTGTGTGTGTGTAAATAAAATAGGAGTGAATCAGCCAGAAAGAGGCAGCAATACAAAGAAACACTGTGGATGTGTGTAGAAACAGTGATCATCAGCATATTATAGTAGCTTATGAGTTTTAAGACGCCTTTACGCCTAACCCTACTCAAAATCCCGTAAAAGAGTATGCTAAGCTATGAGCATCTCTTGGTGCACAGTTCAAACCCTGATCACAAAATTGAGTATCTCAGCTGTAAACCCAGCAGGACATGGCCGTCTATCTAAACTAACAGGCCGAGATGATACCACCAATGTTTGGTGTTAAGTTTTAATTGTAGGCTCCATGTTAACATAGCTCCACTATGTTAAACTAGTTTCTATCTATTTCTTATTCAAGCATTATTAGAAAACGCCCTTTGATGAAAACAGCTGCTCCAGATGTTTCCAAGCGAATTTGCTGGTGCTTTCTTTGTGGTGTGTCTCAATTTTAAGAGTGTAATTGTGGACACATTAACTTGTTGTGTTTGTAGAAAATTGCAACTAAGTAAAAGCCAAGAGACTGGCTATTTTGAAAGCTATGTCAGTCCTCTTTTCCATTGTGTTTGACAACAAATAGCCACAGTAAATCGGAATCAGGATCGAGCCAAGCCTTATCTCACTTCACCAAAGATGCAGCTCCGCCTTTTCCCCCTGGAATTTGTGCGCACCTCTGCATCAGCACCTCCTCATGAACAACAGAAGCCGTGGTGTTATATGTGTATGCGGAGAGGGATGCGTGTGTCTGTGCTCAGGTGGCAGACACCCTCTGTAAATCACTTCAGATCCATTTATTCAGGGGCCTGTGTGTGCAGACGACACCTGCACAATGCTGCCAAAGAAGTGCCACAATGTCAGCGACTTTGTTTGCAGCTCTGACCCCCCCACCGCCACCCCACCCCTCCTTATCCCCACCCGGTGTGTGTCTATGTGAATCTGCTTGCATGCATATACAGTTATATAAAACAATTAGGAGTCTGTAGTGGATATTTAGCTCTTCCAGGAAAAACAAAGCTCTCAAACTGATGTGTTGTTTTTTTTTACAGGCAACAAAACATATTTTCTACTAGGACATAGAATACCCAAGCCCATAATAACTAGTCATGTTTAGATCATGGACATGCAGAGTCCGGTTCTTCTTTGCCTTAATTTGTTTTTACAGGTAGTCTCACATTTTTTAAAACCACTGTAGAGTTCATGGTTGATTCTATAATGAGAAGCTGGCCAGTGGCCATGTGCTGCTGCAGCGCAGCATCCCCAAACCATGGGACTTCCACCTCTGTGCTGTACAATTGATACAAAGTTATTTTCTTGATATGTCCAAAAGGAAAAAGAAAAGATGTTTTAAACTGTCCCAATAATATTACTTCAGAAGTCATTGAGTTCTCCTGCAGAAATACCAGTCAGAAACAACCAATCAGAGGCAGGGGGAGGATCTTGTGCTACTCTTGTGCCTCTTCTTGCTCTCTAGGCTGCAGCTTTCCACATTGGAGACTTCGGTGAATGCCCAGGCCACCGATGATGGCAGATAAAGTGTTTCCCTACAACAGTACCTTATGTCACTGTCATTAGTGCACTAAGTAGTGGATATGCAAGCATGACTGACACTGCTAAGACCATCTCCCTGCCTCTGATTGGTTGTTTCTGACTGGGAGTGGTGCATTTCTGCTCATATCAGTAGGACCTCAAGGATAAGGTACAGGAGCTAAACTGCCATGACATAGTGACAGCTTTAACACTATTATAAAAA
The DNA here is from genome assembly GCA_903066815.1 of Brachyrhaphis roseni. Classification (NCBI taxonomy): domain Eukaryota; kingdom Metazoa; phylum Chordata; class Actinopteri; order Cyprinodontiformes; family Poeciliidae; genus Brachyrhaphis; species Brachyrhaphis roseni. Next base: position 104,478 of record CAEFZY010026916.1, read on the forward strand.
ACATATTGTTCGTAAAAGTTGCACACTGCGGCTTTAAGCATTCACAAAACACAGAATTTCTTAATTTTACTCACATGACTATAAGCAAGTACTCTGAATTTCATATTTATCAACTCAAATGCTGTCCACTTGCTTTTAAGCTGGATGACTCAGTTAAAAGTGACTTATTGAGAGAGAAAGAGGAAATAACAGCAAGATATTCTTTCTTCCTGCTGCTGTGTTGCTTTCAATGATTGCTGCTTCTAATCTAGCTTCACTCTGGAGGATGAGCAGTTAATTAAATTACTTTAATGAACAAACCAATGCTAAAACGGTAAATAAATAAATAAATAAATAAATCTTTGCTTCCTAAATAGCAAATTAATTTCTAAAACACTCAAGATCTGCTTGATGGTATTTTTAGGCCGGATTCATATTTTTTTGATATGACAGCTGTCTCGCTGTGTTCAAAATGAGCTCGTTTGCGTGTGTCATTTGCACGCTGACAGTCAGTTGTGACAGTTGTAAAGTGTTCTTGAAAAAGCGCCCGGCACGGACACTCGAGGCAGTCAGACGAAAGATTTTGCTGGCTGTGATGTCTGTGTGTCAAATTACTTATCTCGCTAAGCATATGCTGGCACTTCAGAATCATATACTTCAAACCCCCGGATCCTTCAAAAGCATCAAAAAAAAAAGCATGGGGACTGTCTCATTCTACACATCAGTCATGTAGCCACCAGCAAAATGAGGGAGATGTCATTTGCACTCAACCAAAAGCTTCCGGAGACATTTAAAGACACTCTTGATGACTGTTTCAATTTGGGAAGACTGTTAATGATCTCGTCTCAGCTGCCTTTTGTGCGTCTTTCTCTGAAGATACAAGTGAGTGACAAAGAGGGCTTAGATGTGCACTTCAGCTAAAGCAATTGCCAATTATTGATTTGAGTGCTGAAGACTTATTAGCAAATCTCTGCAGGACTTATTATCCAGCTGTTGGCCTAGATTTTGGGATTGTTTCAAAGAGGGAGTCAACATCGGGGTCAGTTGAGCCCAAGAATAATAGAAGATGAAATGATAATCCCCGCTGTCACACGGTTTTTAACGTTTTGTTTAATGAGCCTGGAATAAATTCATACAAATAAAACCAGCCTGCAATCAAAAACCCACCCTGCTTTGTAGAGCTGCACAGTGTTGAAGGAAGCTGACCTGTTTTATTCCTTAACTGGGCAGTTTTATTCCTGACATTCAACTAAAAAAGAAGAAAAAAAACAAACAAACAGCAGAGCACAGAAAACTGGAGGCTAATTGAACTAAACAATGTGTGTCGCAAAGAGAGAAATTAGCTGACAGATAAAATGGAGTAACAATACACTGTTCTAAAGCAGAAACTGCTGGGTAGTATGACTTCAAGATGAACAGAAAACGGCTCCTCCTTTTTCTTTAAAATCTTCCTCCTTGACGACTGGATGTTACTCTCTGCTGCTGGAGTGAGGAAACAAAAAGCAATGGCTACTCCACCTCACAAAAGCAGAAATACTATTTTTACTTTTCCACCTTTTCCCAAAATGTTCAGCATGTTTTGTGACAGGATAAACCATGTCAAAGAAGTGCAAAACTCTTAGGCGGAAGAAAATGCTTATACTGATAAAATTTGAAAAGTGTGGTGTGCATTTGATATAATAACGGCTGTAAGACGACTTTTGAGGTGTTGACATTTTTTGTAGCAAAATAGCTCAAGCTCAGCTAAAACAGACAGCATCTCTAAAGTCTTCTCATTCTGCCACAGATTCCCAATAGGACATTGTTCTCACCAATGCTATCAAATAAATAAGCTATGATCCAACACATTCTACTGTAGCTCTGGATGAATGTTTACGGTTGTTGTCCTGCTGGAAGGTGAACAAACCTCCAGCCTCAATGTTTTGCAGCCTCCAGCAAACTTTCTTCTGTTTTATCTCCATCTATCTTCCCATCGTCTCACTAGCTTCCCTGTCTCTCTTGAAGAAAAGCATCCCCACATCACGATGTGCCCAATATTATGGTTTTCCATGGGGGAGGCGTGTTCAGACAGTGTTAGTATTCTGTTAAACAATGCTTTTTGTATGCAAGCTGTAAAGTTACAATTTACTCTGACCAGAACCCTCCTTCTTCTAATGTTTCCTGCGTCTCGCACTGGATGCGTTATAAACTCTTTTTTTTTTTTTTTTGAGGATCGCCGACACTTTCATCAACGTCTTCAACATCCACCACCTCTATGATCAGTCAAGTTTATTTGTATAGCACATTTCAGAGAAATAAGGCAGTTCAAAGTGCTTTACATCATAAAAAGCTCATATAAGCCCTAATTTGCGGAACCAGGAACACAGATTCCAGTGGTAACCTATAAAACTACTGTGATCTCTGTGCCCAGATGAATTAAGGCTTTGCTGGAAAATAATGGCGTCCACTAAAAATATTGACACTTTGGGCACAAATTAGACATTTTCACTTAGCGATGTACTGACTTTGTAAACACTTCAAGCACTTTGAATTGCCTTGCTGCTCTACAAAAAAAATTCCAGTGGTTTAAACATAAACCACTGGAGACAAAAGGCTGAGTTGAGTTATTTAGAAGGGACGGCAAATTTACACAGTCATGCAAACTGAACACCGACTACTTCACTCATTTGATCAAAGTGTTATGTCTCCAGTGTTATTCCATGGAAAGATTTAAAAATATTTACAAAACTGTGAAGGATGTTCTCAGTTTTGTGCATATGGCTCACGCACGCATACATATTACGTCTTTCTGTATACACAAGGAGTGTTTGAATCGACTATTTATCCATAAATACATAAACTCAGCTCACACTTTAGTTCTAAACCTTACCCTAAAACAATACTTCCAATGAGGCCGTTAGGTAAACAGGGGGTTAACTGTCTGACTGTCCCACTCTGATGGGAGACACGTCCCCAGCAGATGGGCAAAAAGTTGATGCTGACACAAAGGAGAAAAACAACAAAGTCAATAGGTTAAAAATGGAGGCCTGGGAGAGATAGATCATCATCCCACCTCTCTGACACTCTGTAGGGCTTGACCTTACCAGGCTGCTGGGTTGTCACAGTGGCCTAATCAAGTAGTAGGCAGAGCTGCCAGACCCGGCCTCGTCTGAGAACATGCAGAGCCTGGGATTCATCAGTCCAGCTGATACATGTGGACAAAGAGCACATGGTTTAAAAGTGACCATTTAACCCTGTTGGCAGACTCACTATACAGTGTTTTCATTTAAGGGGGAGGAATGCCAAATAAGCAAATAAACACGCTTGGCATGTCAAGTCTCTAAATGCACAAAATTTTCATTAATATAGAAACACCCCTAAGTTTGAATAGCATTGGTTAGGTTTGTTCAAGTACTGAATCTTGTTGGCTGTGGGGGAGTCAATTAATCGATGCTTGAAAATGTCAGATTTTTATCAACATTTGTTTTAATGCCAAATATACAGGCGCAAAAAAAGTTTAATTATTCCACTAATCCAGGTCCAAATGAAACTGATGATATTTAAAGTATTTACAAAGAGGCAAATGCAGTGTGTGTTTTTAGTGCTTCAACAGTCGCAGCACAAAGATGTATCCAGGACTTGGGCTGCAGCTGACACATTCCTTGTCTTAAGCCACTTCTTAACTGCAAACATCAGGAATTGAAACAAAGGATAAAAGCCCCAGTGAATTTAGGAGCTATTATCAACTTGCTGAACTTGTGTTAGAGCAGAAAGGCAAACCTGTGAAACATTCTGCACAAAAACTATCTACTAATTATCTGATCAATTTTATTTGATTCTATGTTTTTGCACCAAAATAATAAAAATATGCTGTAATAATCATCATAATCTTGGCAGCAGAAGGAATAACGGTTTCATCTTTTTTTTTTTTTTATTAAATCATGTTAAGTATTTTTCTGTTGATACTGTGATAGTGTAATATTGTTTCCTCATACTATATTTAATTGGCTCTGATCAAGAAATATATTGCAAGTTTGACAAAAAAAATAAATACATCCTGGTACTGTAATCCCAGCGCTCTCTGAATTTCTGTCTGCTCACAAGGATTTGTAGGAAAAATGACAATGTATTTCATAGATGTTAATATTTTAAAGACATAAGAATAAAGTCAATTGATGCCTGCAAAAATCCAACTGGAATAAGGTGACTGTGAACATGAATACCATTAAGCCCCTATTAGAAATTATTATTGACCTTTCTGTAGGTAAGCGTGTGGACCTCTAACCTAACTTTTTAAAGTCTTTCCTCATCTGGATTGTGACTTACATATGCTGGTCTTTAATAAATTATTTCTGTTACATTATAAAAAGAAAATAAAAAAATCTGCAGGACTCCACATTTTTTATGAGTCTGTAAAGGTGAAGGCCATGCATATTAAGATTTTTATGCACCGTGAACTTTTGAGGTGTGCTTCACAGCTTATGTACAGTAATTAATTCCTGCAGGAAACATGGTGCACTATATTTTCAACATTTTTTATCACTATAAAGGGTGATACTGAAACAGAGCTGGATATTGTAAAAGAAGAAATAATCACTGCTATCATCCTATAACAAAAGGTTGAAATGTTAGCACTTTATTGACTTCAAAGACTAAAGTAAATGTGAAAAGCTGTTAAATTTAGAAAGACGTATAGAAAAATGGGAAAGGATTTTTTTAAGAGTGATTTCTTGACTCACACAGTAAAGAACTGAAGAAATTATTCTGACACTTTCTAATAAAGGTGCACCAATCCATCAGCCAGAGATTCAAATCATCGACTTTACATGATCAGTAGGCAAATATAGAAAAATATGGTTGTTTTTATGATCACTTAATCAATTAAAACTTAGAACATTCACAGTTTTAGGTAAAACAAAAAAACCCCATCACATTTAGTAAAGAAAGGTTGGGTAAATTAGTTTTGATATTTAGTCTTTAAATTCTTTTGGTTTCTGGTTTATTTAAAACTACTTTAAAAAATAACATGCAACATGCTTTTTCCCTTTTTAGGTAGGTTAATCTCAGGAAAATAATATTCAGTGCATTTCTAGTTCCTAATAAATTTGTTTCAAAATTAATATCTGTATCAATTACACAAATATTTCAAGTACAAATACAGACACTCGTCAGTCCTAAGAATCAAATTTGCATTCAAATGCTGGCAGCATCGAAGTTAAAACTAAATGTGATCATTTGAGCTGCTTTCACTTCAAGGTTGATGTGATTCTAATCACTTGATTTACTGGTGGACTAAATTTCGCCCTGCATGACATCCCCTGCTTGTGTAAGAACAAAAAAATCACTTTTGGTCCATTTCTTGAGGTAATGGCTTTCCAGCTTTTCCTTTTATTTCTCTGAGAAATTGTCTTCAACAGTCTGAAGCTGCTGGCTAAAGGATAACTTGTTTACCAAATTAATTTATTATAGAACAAGGTGAGGCTAATTATTTGTATGTTAAAAACAGTGCACTGATTTTTTTTTTTGTCTAGTTTGAGATGTTTAATGTTCAAAGCCTTAAAATTGTTCTCAACCGATGTTCTAAAAAGTATGGTCTAATTTTACAGCACCGCTTATAATTATGTTTGCATCAGTTCACTCAGTAATTTTTTTTTAATTCTTATAGTCATCCACTCATGTTGGAAAGTGTGCTGTGTCCCAAAACAGTGAGACCTTGACATCCTGATGTTATTTTTATTGGAGACACGTTCTGTAAGAACCGCTCGTTTGAAAAGCTCAGCCTCCTCCACTGACACACATTTCTGCAGATATCGGTTCCAACTCAGTAATCCAGATTTGTGATCCAGATGTTATTTTCTGTCCTCCTGTTTGTGTGTAGAATCACTTACTGCAAACAGCTCTTTAATCCAGTTGATGAAATAAAAAATAACAAAAAACAGCTCAGCTTTTGGTGAAAAGTTTTGTCTTTTTGTAGAAAGTAAAGTGTTAATTTGAGGAACATTATGTGCATTTGTAAACTAACAACACTGACTCTGTAGTCAAGCTAAAAACTCAACATGTTTTAAATTCTCATTCATTGTTCTAAGTTTCCTGGGTATTTGTCCAGAGGAGAATGAAGTGAAAGTACTTATTTCTCTCAAGCATCGCGAAGTAACAGGTTGGCTGTTAAAAGTCAGTGAATCTCTCCTCTTCTAAGACCCTGTGGTCCTTCTTTGGCAATGCCGCTTGTTGACATGGCAGGATGAAGAAACAATTTCTCATTCCTCGCCAGGTAGAAGTTAGAGTTCAAAAATTCTGCATGCAGCTTGAACTCAGATGTTAATGTTTTATCAAGGGAAAAAGCCAAAGTGAAAAAACAAGCAAAAAAACCCAAAAAACGCTTGAAAATAAATTTGAGTATGTTTTAACAGAGTTTTCTCAGAAATGAGAATCGGGTGACTTTTGTTTTTTACACCAGTTTCACAACTGTGTCTTGTAGAAATTATTATGAGCATTTTTCTGCCTCCGTATAATCGGCTGAATTGAATGATAATTTGATCATCTTCAATAATAACAAACCAGTATAAAGTCTTGAGGAAAAATCATTTTACCTGACGTACTGGAATGGACATGCTTGTCAATCAGAGGAATAAAACTAAAGTCATTAAAACAGGTTTCGGTTTCTATGTGGTTAAGACTCAAGTCCTGCTGGAAAGCAAGATTAGCGTCTTCGTACAGCTAGCCACTGAACCTCAAGCTGATTATTCAACTCTTCATCCAGACTCTTAAGATCTTGATTTTCAAATGAAATGCATAATTAGGTCAAAAATGGAAGGATGGATGGAGGATCAACAGTTCTGCCCTTTTTCTACTTAACTGGTTTGAGACAAGAAATGTAACAATTAAAGCCCATGTCATGGTAATGTGTCTGTGTTGTGGCTCTTGAAGCAAGCCAATGCCTTGTAAATCTCATCAAAATGAATCTGATTGATCGCAATCCTCTCAAGTGTGTGGTCATCTCTGTTCCATATGTCTATATTTGTCCCACATTGTTTTCCTTCCACTGAACTTTCCAAGTGAGCCTCATTAGTAATGACCTTCTTGTTTACTCCTTTTGTGGTGTGTTGCAAGTGCACCAATGTCTGCTGTGGGCGTGTGGTGACTGCTGTTGAACTGCTTTTAGGAAAGGTGTTCATGTTCCATTGCTTTCTGGTCAAATTCATAAACACTTGACATTAACAGACAATTTAAGCTTTTTCTATTTATGTCAGGTGTTAAGTTTTTTTTTTTTTTAAGTCAGATATGTCTCACAGTCTACTATTACCGTCTCCAACACTGGAAACAGGTAAAGCCTATAGTTTGGAATTGGCCTCGACAGCTGAGTGAAGTCAATACAAGAAGCCAAAATTTTTCTGTACTTGACCCCTTTCAGAAAAAGCGCGAGGTGACACCAAATCTTTTTGCTATTGCCAGTCAACGTGTGACAGCTGAATGGACACCTGGGGCGAAAGTTTGGTTCTGCTGCACGCTCTCCGCCGCCCTTCTGCCTTGTAGAACAAGACGAAAACAAGCAAATCCTTTGCACTTGGGAGGGACACTACATGCAACAATAGCATCCACCAATAGCTCTGTCAAACAACGCCATCTTTCTCGGATGTTAAAAGCTTTAAGAGCTGAGGCCTCTGTGACATCCACAGCCTCTGTGTGTCAGAGATGGTTGAGGAGTTGAGAGCGGGCTCCTCTGTTTTAAAAATACTGCGTGTGGGCGTGTGAGTGCGCACGTATCGGAGCGGCAAAAGTGACATTTGAGGGGCACTTTACAGAAGCCAGCAGTTGCTGGGGATCTTCTGTATCACCTAAAGAGCCTTTGTCAGTCATTGGAAAGCTGTCACCTTTTGGGGGGCCGATACGGTAGGGGGAGCCGGTTGACAGGTAGGAATTAATGAGAGGTGTATGACAGCAGACCTCGGTGCTCTTGTCTATGTGTGTGTTTGAGAGTGTGTCCACATGACTGTGACTGAGGTCCTTTGTCTCAAGAGGATGAACCATATTTTTTGTCATCGAGATGAGGACAGACAAAGAGGAACAATGTTAAACACTAAAATAGAAATTCAACAGAGTTTTTTGTATTTTTAGATGGACTCTTTCTTTTTACCTTCCCACCTGGTTGAGCATTTTGTTGGCATAGAAAGAGAAGCAGCCAATAGAATGATTCAAATTCAATCACTCACAGCCACAGTGATGTGTGACTATCATTTCAAACACCTGTGAATACACTCGCATGAGGTGGAGGCAGCATTTATTGACACCCATGGTGAAGAAGTGTAAAGACCCTTAAAATAAATTGATTGCAGAAACATACAAAGAAAAATATAATTGAGTTCTTCCATGGGAGAAAAGGTCTTGTGTTAAGTAACATTGTGTGTGTACTTTTTTTTTTTTTTTTTTATAAAACCAACTCTGACAGACTTCTGAAAACTGTTGCTGTCAATACTTTGTACAAGCTTCTTTATCGGTAATAGGACACTCTAAGTTTTCACATATATAAAGTTTGGAACTACAGAAAGGGGGATATTTCATTATATTCTCTCCTCTGATCTTCTTTTTAGTTCAAAAACAGGTTTCCTATAAGACACCAGATTTTTATTTAAAATCTCTTGGCATTTAAAAATATTTTACAAGGTTCTCAGCCTTTTTGTATAATTTAAAACATAAAACACACTCGAACAATAGAGACGTCGAGACATGCAGTGGTTGTAAATTTCTTTACTTTCTATCTTTTTCTGAAAATACAAACATTCATAAGTCCCTTGATCTAAAGTCCCAGGCAACTGGTCCTACACATAAGTACAATTTCTGATGAAATATTTTAAGCTCTTGCTACTTTCCACTTCCATACTTTCATTCAGAAAGCTGATTACAGGCATTAACAAAGTTACCTCAGACAAACTAAGAGACAATGAAAGGGTGGTTAGATCTGTTTTTTTTTTGTTTTGTTTCATGATTTCATAAACTGGGAAAGTGCATCAATGTGATAAACATACACCAAAACCTTTTTTAATTTCCACATTTAGACATATATTAATTTTTCACTATTCCAGGATACATGGAACAGACATTATGACAACAGCTTAAACACAGATGAGTAAATTCAGTTTGGTGAGCTCATTTTATCACCACAACCGTCTTTCAAACACACCTTGAAATCAGTCGACATCCCACGACTTTTCAATTTTCACTTTTTAGACATAAGGTCTGCTCTTCTCTGTGTCAATTAAACAACTATTTCCTTTGGTCTTTTAACTTTGTAATGGTCAAGTACATGATTATAAAACTAGTAACATTTTTTGTCGATGGTATAGTATTGTGAATCATTTTCAAAACTGTGATATATATAAATATAAATCACATTTTTAAATCTTTCACAAACTGAAGAATACATTTGTCCTGGTCTTTTTTTTTTTTTAAAGTAAATCTGATTGTCAACGTTAACAAGCTTGCCTGAGAAACAAACCCAAGGACGATGAAAGGGTGTTTGGATATGTGTAGGTGTGTTAACGTGTGTGTTTCCACGTGAGCTGGTAAATTCAGATAGGAAGATGTCGATTTAAAAAACGGACTCTCTAAGGATCTGACATAAAACTGCAAAAAGAAGAAAGAGATAGAGAAAGGGGGAAAAAAAACAGCCTTCACCAAGTGAGTTTATCAGCTTGGCACCTGCTACTGGAACATTCTTGATGAACCAAAGGTTGTCTTCATTAAGCGCATTAATATTCATGACGCATGGTAATTTTGACACAGAAAAGGTCTTGGTAACCTTTTCGTGTGTGAAGAAAATTTTTTTACTTCTCAAGGAAATTACAGTCCGGCAATGACTTAATTAATGTTCGCTTTCTTGGCCACGGTTTGAGGGCCTGTCAGTTTGGCGCAGGGCTGGCTGTCAGGCATGCCGAGGGCTCGGGGAGAGAAGGATTGAAGAAGAGGGAAAGACAGGAGGAGAAGGGAAGCGAGGGAAAGGGGAAAAAACAGCAGACAGATGAAGTGAACATGCACACATTTTGCCCACAGAACATGGTAATACGTTTGCCTGTTGCCTTCAAATTTGTTTGTTGCCCTGTCTTCTTCATTTCCTTCTATCCTTTTACCCTTCCTGGACTTTCCAGTAATACAACAAAATATGGAAAAGGTAGATCCAAGTATTCCTCCTGGTGCCTTTTGCCTGCTATCTTTTTTTTTTTTTTTTAAGTAATTGAGATTAATCCCTCACTTGTGATTTCCTTCTTTAATTAAAACCAGTCGTGCAAGACTCGTGTGCCTCGTTGCTGTTATGACTGACATGACTTGAAGATCTAGTGGATCAACCCACTGTTGAGTTGTCTAATAGTTGGCAATTTTACAGTCATAGTCCTGCTTTTATTTATTTTTTTCAATCTTCACACACACGCACGCACACACACTTACATTATATATAGACATCACAAGCCACGCAAACCGGTTTCCAAGGTAGTGAATCATTGCATGTCCCGCTCCTACATGGGGCAGTAAAAAATGTGAACATAAGGCAGCATTTCCTTTATCATGTCCAATAAAAATAGCAATTTGCCCAAGCCCTTGTAGCACAATATGGAAGGCGGTGTGTTTGGCTGATAATGTTGAGATGACAGATCGCTCCATACAGGGAGGTTTCTCTGCTGTCTCGCCTGCCCCGCGCAATAAATCGCAGGAGGAGACCAAAAGAGGGATGGAGAGGGAAGAGAGAAGCATGAAGGGGAGGTATTTGGATATTAAAGAGGAAGTGAAGGTGAAAGCAGCGACAATCTGAGGCAACGAGTTTGGGTCAGGGATGCCACTGAGGGTAAACTGCAAACATGTTCGAAATCACACATCTAATTTATTTATTTATTTTTATCTTCTGTCAAATTAACACTACCTCATGACCTACACACAACACCATGAACTAAAAACACTTCACCACTGGCTCATTGAGTATTGAGATGTAATTTGATTTTGAAAAATGTAAATCTCACAAGTACGTCTGATGAGTGAACATTTCCTTAGCTAGGCGCCCACCTCGAGCCGCTGCTCATGATGTGCCTGTTTGGATGACAATGACTCACCTAAACAATGAATATATTGTCACTCTGTGCATACTTCACGCATCACTTAATATATTAATCCATTTCAAACGAATGCCTCGAGCTCCGGTGCACATTTGTGAATGTGACAGTTTGTTGAATATGTAAATGCCATTGAGTCAGATGCTGGGACTGATAAAGTGGCTCTGTCAATGTGTGCGAGCTGCACGGCTTTTGCAAAAAAAAAAAAAAAAAAAGTAAAAAATACGTTTGGATGTGAGCGTCTCCTTCCGCTGTGCTTTGTTGCTTTGATCATGTTCACTCAGCTCACTGCTAAACCTGCCTTAAGGAGCGTGCGAGTATATATTTATGTAAACAACTGTGTCCCTACCATGTCCCTCATAAAGTTAACTTTACTTATGTCACTGCTAAGGGATTAAAAGAATTTGCTCGCTATAAGCTCCTTTGGTTGCTTGCTAACAAAACTCTCCACAATGTGTTTAAAATGTGGGATCCAAATATTGGATCGATGGGAACATTGGCTGCTCTACTGGTGAAAAAATAGTCCAGTGGCCAAACTTATCCAGGTACCTTATCTGCATGGAAAGGAACCATGTTTCATGAAGAACGCCAGTTGGGTACAGAAAGCACAAGCAAAATCAGCAGTAAGGGGCTGCCTTCGTCTGCCATTAGAAACCAGGACCTTCTTGAAGTGAGGTAGGGTATGAAAATGTACATACATAATTGAAATGTTTTGGTACAGTGCCAGGAAACAGGAGTACCCAGAGGAAATCAAGGTATCAAGAGCAAACCCACTAGTGTACAACAAGAACTCCACCATCCAAGAACCAAACTCAGGATCTTCTTGAGCATGCGTGGAGTAGAGAAAACTCATGTGCCAAGCAGAAAGCCTGCATTTAGGATTTAAACCTTGGACCTTCTAATAGTGAAGCAAGAGTAAAACTATTTTTATATTGGATGAGAAAACCTGGACAACACAAAGGAAACAAAAAAAAACAAAAACAACTTGCACATAGAGAGAACAAATAAACTAAATTGAGAACGGCTGCTTCTGGGACTGGAGCCCAGAATCTTCTTGCTGTGAGGAAAAAAACAATCCAAGTATTCACATATTCCCTGAAATTTGTATTGGTAGCAACCTGGAGTATTCAAATGAAATCAGAGTTGCTGGGGAAAAAAAACACTTATGTACAGAGAGAACATGGGGTATGTACAGAGAGAAGGCTACAATCGGCATTTCAGCTAAGTGCCATCTTGCTGTGACAAAATTCACTCAAGATTCTGTTGGGTTGTCCTAAGTTACCCTGGAAACCGAGAGACGATCAACGTGTTTCTGTTGTGACCCCAAAATTTGGAACGAGATTCTCCTGCGCAAAGCTTGGTTCAGGACTTAATGTCAGAACAAGGCGACAGTGCTTATTTACAGTAATCTTATCTTGTATAACGTTTAAAAAACTGCCTTTGGATTATGAACAATTTCTAACCAAGTGAAACAAGTCAACCTCTCTCTGGAAAATCATGGGTATTTTGCAGAACAAATTTATGTGGATTAAGCTACATGGTATCTGTTCATCCATAAACTATCAGCATAATTGAAGCTTCTTTTGTATATTGTCAACCATATTGACGAAAAGTGTTGTGGTTATTTTGTTACGTATACTCCAAATTCATATTTTCAGCAGAATACTGTTGAAAGTATAATTTGCTAGAAAATGTCTCCGGCCAAGAGAGTTGAATCCTGTTAAAATACAGCAACATCTACTTTTTTAAAAAGCCAAAAAGAAACAAGGAACTGACTTAAATTCCAATTCCAATTGGTATGGCTTCATGCTCACATCTCAAATGTTCTAAAATAGAATAAATTTAACAAAACACAAATAAGAATACTGACATTTCTGAAGAAATTCAACTTAACTGTGAAATCCATAAAATTTCTTCATCTCATCAGCACACCCACTCCTTCCTCTTCCTATACACAAGTAAGAAAACTGACATAGTTTACCTTCCAACTAAAAGAAGAAACTCTATTCTGGGGCAGCCTCAGAGAGTTCCAGCACCCCTCATCATCTGCAAACATTTACATTTCCTCTTTGTGAGCAGAAACACTGCATTAGTTTTAGAGTTGCTGTGCTCTGATGACAAATAACACAAACTGATCTCCCTTTGTGTCTTTTTCAAACGGGACACTCAACCCCTTCATCTGTCCTGCTGACTGTCTCTGGGCCTTTTCATCGCTCTTTTTCTCCCTTCCTGCCCTGTATATGTCTGCCATTAGGCAGATAGTCGCCGGTCTCATCTGTATCATGTCTCTGACCGTCCCCACAGGAGCACCACGCAGTTGCTTGCTTAAGGATTCAGGAGCCACAGCCCCGTTCTCCTCACCAATCCCATGGATCAAACTGACACTTGGTCAGCATCAGCACATTATGAACTATGGCCACCTGCCACCACAGACACATTGTTCCTTCTGTGGTGGTGTGAGGAATATAGAGAGGAGTGGTGGACTCTGCATGCTGACAGCTTATTCTCTCTCTCTTATCGCCGCTGCGAAGTGTGTCTGTGAAAAGTCTATGGCACGACTGCAGTGAGATGTTAAAGCGTAAATCCTCTGGTGGAGGTGAGTTCTCTTCCTACTGCCCTAACTTTTCTTAAAATCTAAATAGTTAAACTGAAAGTGCTCTAAAGTTTTAAAATGTATTTGTCTTGTCAAAGCAGGGATATGTAACTTTTATAAAAACAAAACAAGTTTTTAACATTTTTTAAAACTGTCAACACATTGTGACAATATATTATGCTTCTCCCAGAGCTACTATTGCCGTCTGAAGAAATGCACAGCTCCCGGTCAAAAACAACCAATCAGAGCCAGAGGGAGTGTCTTAGCACTGCCAATCACAAACACCCTGCTCAATGTGCTAATGCGGAAAAACAACTTACCGTGAGCATATATACGAACATGATTTTACAAAATACATTGCGATAATCCCATATTCACAAGATCTTATTGCATTCAAATTTGAAAATAGGAAAGAAAACTGGTTCAGAATTATTATTTTTTTCTTTTATGTTTTTGACTGTTTGAGAATGATCAAAATATAAAGCACGAATTTGTACATCACATTGTAATGCAACCTCTAGAAAACCAACCTGAAAACTGCCACAAATTCCAAAAATTGGACTAAAAAAACAGTTTGACCAATTTCTTTCACTTCACTTCTATATTACACTGTATACAAATGATGGCTTGATGAGCTTTCCTTTGAAAAATGGAAAGGTTTTGTTGGACAGGAGTTCTCGCAGCTTCCCATTATAGCTTGGTCCTCCTCAACAGACTTCACGTCCCATTGACACCCTTCATGTATGACCAGCTGGCACCCGTCCACTGAATAATGAAACAGGTGATTAAAGTGAGTGATGCTCGGCCATCCATTCTCCCAAGTCTTCCCTTTAATGCTGCCATTAGACTCTTGTGTCCAAACTTAGCTCATCAAATGGCCTCGTTTACAGTTAACTGGCAGTACGTTGCAGCTCTAGTGCTTCATCTTAATCTGGATTTATATTTGAGTAGCAGAGGGAAAAAAATAATTCTTTAATTACAATTTAACCAAGGACCTTACCCTTATAGATGTACTCACACCATACTACATGGAGTTGGAACAGAAAATTATCTTTAAGTGGTTTAAAAATAATTGTGGTAACCTACAACATGTGCCCTTTTGATAGCTTGCAGAAAATAACTGAGAACTTGTTTTTTGATGAAGAATCTAAATGTGAATTTTTTTTTTTAAGCCTTGTGACTCAGTTAATGAAGCTAAAGGTTAATGTGGCACTTGTTAGAGGTAATTTTGACAAGATTTTTAAAGCGGATACAGTTAAAACATTGAACAGCTAATAATATCAGGGAAAAGGCAGCTGCTTGTGTAAATAATTACAGCTGATTTCTTACCATTTCTGCTTTATATGAGCCACATTTTATGTAAGCCAGCAACACAGTCTACAGTTTTAGTCTTGTCTCAGATTTAAGGTATCACTGTCTTGTGACTACTACTGTAATGTTTACATGTTATTTTAGTTTGCCAGAAAATCACAGGCTGCAAATTTAGACACTTTTTGTCTCCTGATTTTGTTCTGACTCTAAGAATACTTGGAAAAACCAAAGACTGAGTGACTGGTTGAATTACTAGTGAAGAAAGTGGATTGACAATATAGATATATGCATAAATGGATGGATGAATACAACTCTTAACACAGCAGAATGGCTTATGGAAATACAAATAATTCTCAATAAATACTTCAATCAAGTTCTTATTTTTTTGCTTACCTTTCCAGACATTACAGGAACCCTGCTCCTAATTTCTTAGTCAGTCAACATTTTTAAGCTCTTTGGTTTTGACCTAGAATTATGAGACTTACTGAAAATGTCAGTTGTGAACATAACTGTATCTCCCCATCTGTGTTACATCCTAAATGTTAACATAATAATATATTTGACAGTAACCTGGTGGATGTATTTATAGATGAAAGACCACCAAACCACGTCTCACGTGGCCTCCTGAGCGGTGCAACTGCTTGCTGCCACACGATGGTATTACTGTCACCTGGCATGTCAGCACTGTCTTTCAAATGTAGAGCCTAAGTGGAAAAGGGAACCCAAATGTGTCACTAACACTCGGGCATTGCAGACAGCTAAATGCGCTAATGGCCTTGCTAATGCAGCGGTATTCACCAGTGGGTTGACCACACACACACACACCCACATTTTAGCAGCATATGCATGAAGCGATCCCTCGCTCGCTCTCACTCATTCTGTCATTCAGCCACACCACAAGTTCACAGATATTCACTCAGACTTTAATACGGAAAGACTCAAAATGCACTCACATATGTCCTGTCTGCTGCTCTGTCACTCATGGGTCACAGTACAGATGAGGACATTAATCTGCTTCACATAAGTTTTTTCACTATGGTTTATTAAACAAAAAAAAAGATGCAAAGAAAAAGAAAAATTCAGTTGCATCTTTCTCAAGATTCAAATGTTTTCATATCAATGGAAAAAATGTAACTTTATTTTGTTTTGGAACAACTCTCGTCGTGGATGAGAGACTTTCTCTTCTCTAGCTGTTGCCTTCTGCTTGTATGAAAGTTGCTCTTTCTAAGGACAAAGACAACTTCAAGTTGCCTTCAACTTCAAGTTGCCTTCAACTTCAAGTTGTTGAAGTTGTATACTACCAATAAATGTTACTACAATTTAGTGGTAGTAACAGAAATTGAAGCGTTGAATGAATGACAATATTTCATATTGAGACTTACATTATAGTTTCAAGCACCTCAGTCTAGCTGGTTATTGGTCAGCTGACCTGGTTAAGTGAATATTAAGTGCACTTCCCTCCAGGTCATGTAGATCACAACATGACACACATGTATTTGTAATACAACCTCTCTCAGCAAGACAGCGTAGGCTCTCGTGGAAAGACGTTAACTCTGATGCAACGCTTTGAAAGCGCCAATTATCACTCCTGGTGGTCCACACCGTTGTTTTTCTTTTCTCTTTTTTCAGTCCCTCCTTAATCCGTTCTCTACTTTCATTTCCCCCTGGGAATAGCTGTTAAGGGATACAATTAATTTTTTGACACAAAAATGAAAGTGTTAATTCACCTGTGATAATTAGAGCTATTCTTGCTGCATGTTGATAAATGTAAAAATGCAGTGTTTATTTATTAATTAAATTCCTCCCCACCATCAGAATGAGAGCTCTCAGGAACGTGTGATCTTGACTTAAGAAGACAAGTCTCAAAGGAAATAGATTACAGACCTGCCCACACATAATGAAGTACTGTCAGAAATGTTCTGAAAAGTTACAGCGATTTTCTCTGTGATGTTCCTTTTTTTAAATACCTGTCTGATGCCTGTTTGATCGTAAGGCTTGTTTTGAATAATATTTGATTTTATGGTTTTTGTAAAGCATGAAGATATTGATTAATGACTTCATTATATATAGTTTTCATTGAAATAATTTAATATTTCTGTATTACTTTAAATTATTATTGTTTTTATAACACTGAGAATGGCTTTCTAAATTAAAAACAATGTTCTCAATTCTAATAGTACTTATGTTAAAATTTAAGGTATACATTCCAAAAGTGTAATAAGTAAATGAATTATTCTAAAAACTATGAATGAACAGGAAGGTTTTCTTTAACATTTTAATGAGAGTGATCATTGTAATATCCCAACTAGCAGTGAGAGAATTTTGAAGGCACATTAAGTTGATTTTATTCTGAAATGATCTAATGTCATCTAATACAGCATTCAGTTGGAGAGATGTTTATGTGGTCATTATTGTGAAGCCACAACAAACATGAACAGATTGTTATGAACCATTAACACCCAATAGCCAATCAATGTCACAGGCTAATAATCAAGCTCATTCTTCCCTAGAAAAAAAAAAAAGATGCAGGTCATAGCTTCCTTTCATGCTTCATTACATGAGACAAAAACTGCTACAAGATTTGTTAAGACTCAAGTCTCGGATCAGGAGTCCAGTGAAGTCTGAAGTCTGTAGGGCACAAGTCTAAGTTGAGTCTGAAGTCTTATTTTTCCAACTCGAGTTGAAGTCTGGCATCTCCGCTGTCCAAACATACATAAATGACAGAGTGGTTACACAATTTGTGAATGGCACAGTGGAAATTCACATAATAAATTCCACCTGACTGCAAAAATATTTTACCCTGTACCAGCGGATAAACTAAATAAATCTTCAGAACTTATCTTCTCATATTGATATGTCCACTTGATGTATGGCCACATTTACACAAACAGGGCATACCTGAAATTTGAAAACCCAAACTTCTTTTGTTATTCCAAAAGAGAACGCAAAACCCAAGGCGACAAAGGCCAGATAGAAATAGTTTCCTCTCCAACAAAACTGGCCTCAAAGTGTTCTCGTATCAGTCAACACATTCACTGTCCAGCCAGGCCTGTCCTGCTCCACCTCGCCTGGCAGACACATAAAGGCAGCCATCTTAAATCATGTCTCACACCGCACATCTAATGACTACTGAGCCCCTGCATATTTCAACATTAATTCATTAGAGGCGGGGATTGGGAGGAGGAGGAGGGAAGAAAATCAGCAGCAGCAGGGAGAATCCTCAGCGCTCTCTGATTAAGGCCGTTATGTTTTATAGAAGCCATTTTTCAATGCTTCCTCTGACAGCACTTGAGGTTATTAAATTGTGGGCTTCATGGAAAGACTGAGAGTGGAAAAGAGAGGAAGGAAAAGTAAGTAAGAGAGAGAGAGAGACAGACAGAGAGAGACACAGACAGAAAGAGAGAGAGAAAGAGAGAGAGAGAGAGAGAGAGACAGGGGTAGGGATGGAGGATCATGGGAGGAAGAAAAGGGGGAAGACAGATGGAGGCTGGAGAGAGACAGGGAACGATTAACAATAGCAAGGAGACAGGTTGCCAGGTCTCCTTTGGCTGCTGATAAAGTGAACTTCTTGTGATTTGTTTGTGTGTTACCTGTGGTTTCTGGGGTTATCTGTATCGCATTGGAGCGAGATTACTGAGTGTGTGTTGTACTGTACATAGAAAACGGCTATTTTCTCTCTGTCAGATGTGATACAAGGATTGAGTGAAGATAAGCAACAGAGGACACTATTACAACTACTCGCTGACCTTGAGACAGTTGTTTCCCAAGTCTGCAATATTCACCATATACACAAACTGTTTAAAGCTAATCAGTCTGCTACTTTATGCCTGTTTTAAATATTAATGACACATTAGTATTTACCTTTGTTCTTACTTTCATCCAGAATATTGACACATTCAAAACATTTTTAAAAATAGGTGGGAAATACACCATTTTTGTGCACAAAGGTGCAAAGTGTTCCAAAAAAATGCACATTTTGACATATATTTCACCACAAATATCAAGTCATAATAAAAGATAAGTTTGCAAGCAAATGATGAGACCTTTCAAACATTGTCACTAGGCAAAAACGTTTGTGACCTTAGAGAACAGTTCTGAATGACTTATTTTACTACTTTATTCTTATAGAGGTTGTTGAGGTGCAGTGACTCCACTTTAAACCGCCGCTCTTTGTCATAGATTGATTGCTAGCCCAAACATAATGAAACAGTTTATATTAGCTGATTATTTTGCTACAAATGTAAATGTATACTCATTTTTTTTCAAAGTGAAACTTTTTGAAGTGATGCAGTCAAAAGACGTAAACTAATATCCGCTCATGAACTGTTTTTTTTTTAAAAAAAGGAAATTTCCAAACAAAGAATAAAATGCACATCACACCAAACTAATATTCTGTAGTTCCAGTGCTTCCAACCAGGCAGCTCAAAACTAATTGACAGAGCGTTGACCAGAGCTGCACTATTTCTCACTTCTTCATTGCTTCTTTAGATATGCTGCTTGTAGAGCAGCAAAATTCCACTTCAAATGCTGATGCATGTGTTCCTGATGCTGCTCAAGATTAAACTCATTATCACGCCTCTTTACACTGTGCAGCTCTCCAATAGCAGGCGGCAAGTGTGTCGGTCCACTATGGGGACTGAAATGTTTGGAGTTAGAAGTGATGTAAATCATGAACCAGTCAACGAATGCAGTCAGCTCTCAATCAAATCCCTGGCGAGCAATACACAGCTCGTCGCTGCTTGTACTACATTTGAAGTGGGTATGAAACACTGAGAATTAGGATCTGCTAATGGAGATGAATCTGGTCAGGGCGGACCGGGCCAGAACTGTTTAAGTGACAAAACAGCTACAATGAGCCACACCTACATGGTCAGAGCATTTCTGTGGAGGAACATCGAATTTGGGTGCTTTGCAAGATAGGTGGTAGGTAAACTGGTGCTTTTCATTGTAGTCTGGTTTATCCCTGGGTACTAAATATTGTTTTGTCAGTCGATACAACAAGTGTCCTATGGGTTAAAAAGGTTCCTGGTATTAATTAAAACAAAGAGTTAAAAATACAAATGTGAAGACAATACAGATGGAAAACTGTTTCCAAAAGATAATAGAATCATAGTAGAAGTTCTTGTGCTTTTAAATGAGTAGCAGAGTGAAATGGGTGAAATAATCCATGATTACTTTCAAGAGCAATCATGACAGGTTAGAGATCGAAAAATTGTGCATAGAATTGACTATTATAACTATTCATTATTGACTAATGAATAATTAATAAATGGCAAAAACTTCAAAACAGAAAACAGTGCAGTCTAATAATGTCTTATACATTCAAGACACCAGCCAGTTAGTTTCTATGTTCTTTCCCTGAGCTCAAACTAACAGCCAGATGCACCTTCATGTCTGCCAGTAACTCCTTCAGATTTTCCAAATGACTGCTCTGTGCCAGGTCCGTCAACAAATTGAGTCATCACATCCTGACAGCTGTTGCTCCTCTCCCTCACAATTACATATGAGGGACATGTTGCATATGAATCAATTACATGGAAACTGGCATCATTATTAAAGCAACACAGACAGAAATCTTAGCATGCTGTGTTAAACTCCTCATATCAAGCTATAGCAGAGTTTGCAATCACAAATACATCCAGCCCAGCACTTAAGATTAATACTTTGCAACTGAAAAGAACGAATGCACGCACAATCCCTTCCAGGTTTGCTCTTTATGTGTACACAAAGTTCTTGTGTCCATATTGCAATAAGATGATATTACTTTCATCATCTTCATTTCTCCCTTTTCCAGCATGTGAGCCACATTTACAAAAAGGCTCATCGTCTTCACTTGCTGAGGAAACTAAATCTGTTCCATGTTGGTAAAAATGTTCTGAAATTGGTTTATATATCACTGATTGAATTCATTCTCATATTTAAAATCTCCACCTGGTATAGTTTCATTACAATGAAACACAAACTATCTCACACTGTTAACCAAGCTAGCAAAAATCACTGGTTCACTGCCTGAGCTGTTCAATGCCTCTGTGGTCAGGAAAGTCAGACGGATTACAGAAGACCAGTCATATTACCTTCACTGTTCTTTCCTGCTTTTATTTATTTATTTATTTTGTATGAATGTGGGTTATGTGATTACTTGTGTTTATATATATTAATTTCTCTCACCTTTGGGACAGAAAGTTTATGCATATATCCATCAATCCCTCCATCTATGCCATGGCAGTCACTTAGAGCACTTTGAGATAATCAGATTTGTGAGCTTCTTTACTTGCACTTTATTAGATCTACAGTATAACCAAACCCAGAACAAGTCTTCCTGGGGGCATTTTGAGTTATTTACAGATTCTAAGTGTGGATTCTAAGCTTTTTAATGTCTTAGATTTCTATGTGATCTCAATCGAAGAAATGCAAACAACAATGTTTTTTTTTTTTTTATTATGGACCAAAATCATGACACTTGCAAATTTTTTAAAACCCTAAAACCCCATTGTGTTTTGCTAACATGTTTTCACTTTAAAGAAACCTTAATATAACAATGGAGGTAAATTGAGCGAAGTGGTGAATATTAAGGAAAGAACATCTGCAATTGTGGTCAATGTATCCTAGAATCCATAAAACTAGAGCTGTGTTTATAGAAAGGACTGCAAACAGAAACTTGAAGTTGATCTCAGATAATTTTACCTAATGTCAGGCAATTATCAACAGTTGTCGTAGTTTACTTTATCTTCCTAAAGCTAAATGTTAAAGTTAAGTGAAAGCATATCTTCAGCAAATTGCAATTGCAACTGGGTTTTGTTTGGAAAACCCCCCCCAAAGACAGGCCACTAATTTTAGATTTATTTTAACTGTCATAAAAATACAGTCAAATTTTAGATGTTTTTTGATATGTGTAAGATATGTGTAAGATATGTAAGATATGATATGTATAAGAAGAACTAAAAAAATAAAATGTTTGTATTATGACATTTGTCACAACTAAGCATACACTAAACACCAACTGCTGAGATAAACTTTATTCTCCTTTAATTTTTTTCTTAGAATTAAGTAATATGTAACAAAGGTAGGTAAACCCAAAAGAGTAGACTCTGTAAAACTGACTGAACTGAAAATGTTGCTTTCCTTCAAAATTTATTCCAGCATTAAAAGGTTTTTTTGATTAACATGTAAACTAAAATGACTTTCCATTCACGGCTTCAAGACATTTTAACTTAACTATGTAGGCAGTTAATTCAAACAAAATATGGAGATATTTGGTTGTAATGTGATAAAATGAGAAAGCTCCAAAAAGAATGAATATCTCCTAATGAAAAATGAGTGAATATTTGTACAGCTTAGAGACAAGAAGGGAAGACAGAAATAAAAGGCAAGACAGGGTGTCAGAGGAAGGGGAAAAAAAGGCTTTTACAGGCTAAATGACGCCTGATTCCCTGGATATTTGGGCTCCCTCTGGGGAACATGTAGTTTTTGCCTGGCACTGACAATTTGAGAGGCCTCTAAGGGAAAACAAAAAGACAAACACAAGCTTTCCTCAGTGGTGCAAGCTGACTGACAGTTTTAGAAACCATCATCCAAGCATCATCCCATAAAATCACTGCGCCGTTGGGGCGTGTGCTGTTGCAGAAAGAGTTGCAAGCCTGCAATAAATATTCACTAAACAGAAAGTTTCTCAAGATAGAGCTTTAAAAACCGAAGCTTAGTATCCGCATCCAATGGAACAGATACAAATGGTTGGACAGAACCAATTTGAACACATGTAAGGTTTTAAAGAGGACAATGCCAGATTTGCCACTGAGGCAGCCAACATTTACAAAGAACAGGTTTTCAAATATCTCTTTTTTTTGTTTGCCAAGAAGCCTGGCTGGAAATCCACTTGTCAAAATCATTTTGGAATTGTTATCTGGAGTAAGAAAACAAATAAACACAAAAACCAATATGTGCCTCCCACTGTGCAGATTTTCCTTCAGATTTCAGAATAATAAAACAAAAAGAGGGAACACAAGACTGCTGATAGTGTTTAGTTTTTTTTTTTTTTCCCCAGTGGCAAAGTCTTCAAGTGATGCATTTCCAAGGCACATTGGTAGCGATCACGATCAAAAGAATAGAGCCAAAGCAAGTGACATACACGTGGACCATAATAAAAATTCATTGAATCTACTCCACAAGCCAAAATGGATGGTGGCAGCTGGGTCATATTGCATCTGTGCAGATGAGGTCAGGGGTCACATAAAGTTGTATGAAAAGACAGTGCGCTTTCATGCATCATATAGCAGATAAAGATTTGTGAGACCGAGGGAGGCAGAGAAAAGGGCGGGGCAGACTCACTGCAAACATAAATAAGTTCTCTCTGGAGCTCTCATCTGACTCTATTTGTACTAAAGTTTTTAAACCTTAGTACAAATGGCACACTGCATTTCAAAAAGAAAAGAAAAACCCTCTTTTGAATTTTTTTAAATTAGACTAAAATTCTAAGTTTCTTGCATACAGCACCTAAAAAACCTCCTAGGAAGATAATGCTAAACACATCTGAGTTCCAACTGAAACATTTACAAGAAAGCATATTGATGTGCTAATACAACCCAGTCAAAACTTTGGAAAGAATCCATGGCAAGACTTAAACATAAATTGTCACATACACTCTCAATCAAATCTGATTGAACTTAAGAACCCAAAATGTTGCTGATGATGACAGAGGTTGTGAATGATTTTGGCCTTGGAACTCTCAGTTAGATCCCATTTTGATCCATTCTATTATTGTGAACCTTGACCTTGAGCCAAGTGAGCGCTTTGGATGTTTCTTTTGGTTCATTTTTGACCTACTGCATGAGTTGTCGATGGGACTGTTGGAGTAGTTTGGATAAGTATACCGCCCTTGCCCAGGTTTTTACTGTTCCATGTTATGTCTATTTGTGGACAATAGTTCTCATTTCGTTTTCCTGGAGTTCCAAAACCTTAGAAATGGGTTTGTAACTCCTTTCATGCTGATACATTTTACATCTCACCAGTTCTTGAACTTATTTATATTGGGGCATCGCACATCGCTTTTTTAAAACTTTACTATCCTGTGCCATGTAGTCAGGTATTTCTTAATTAAGGTATTTCTTAATTCAAGTAATTAGGTTTCATGACATTATACCAAACTTTAAAATATATATATATATGGTTAATCACAATTAACTGATAATCTAACAAAAGAAACAATGGCTTTTCAAAACAGCACCTTGATTGGTTTGTGTAGTGTTTTCCTGTAACAAAAGAAATCATTACAAAAATGGTATATTTATATAGCATTTTAAGATACATTTAGACTAAGACAAATTTAAATATAGTTAGGTTTGAGGTAACCTCTTGCAGTTCTAATTGAGATAACTGAATAGAAAGTGGTATATCACATATCTTTGCTTTCTTCTTCATTACATATCCATTTAAAAATATAATGTGTGTACGAGTCCTAAAATTGTAGAACAAGACCATAGGAGAGGAACCTGGTACAGATCTGGTAAAACACAGAGGCATCTGGAGCCGTAAATCCAATCATTTGACTTCTTAACTTTTTATTCAAATAGCCCTGACCTATTTGTTGTTGATGCTCGAGTTCATTTCATATGATCGACCAACAAGCCGAGAGCGATTATTCCAGCACAAATGGCACGGACTTGACGGGGGCCCGAAAGCGCTCATATACCTCTCTGGCCTCAGGCCGCAGTTTGTCATAACACAGGGAATTATGTATTACGCCTGTGCCTGGTGATGACATCACAATAGCAGGATGAAATATAAGCTCTGATATGGCTAGCTGATTGTGAGGAGCTGCGAGGGCTTTCATTAAAAACAGCATATCGCTCATAAAAAGATTAGAGCTGGACAGCTGTTTCCTGATAGCATGAGGCTTCTGTAGTGGCTTCATCATGAGGATGCACACCTGAAAAATATCAAACCCCTCAACGCTGCATTCACAATGCTGGACCTCTGCAGTTCTACAGCTGGAAAAAAGCAGCAAACTGAGGAGGACTAAAATTTTCACACAGCTGTTCATAGCTCTACTGATGCATTCTAATATTAAAAACACACGTCATGTCATAAATTATAGCCCATATACTGTTGATGACAAGAACAAATTAATAAAGTTCAGCTAAGTTGTTAATTCGTTATGACAAGGAAAATTAAATGATCTGATCACCTGTGGTCAGAGCTAGGGCATTAAATATCATACCCAGAATGTAAATTACTCATTAAAAATGACAGAAAAAGCTCTAAAAGTAATGTGTTAAGTCGACACCCTTGTTCCCAATATGCATTCACTATTGACAGGAGGCTATCAAAAGCAACACATACTTCAAAAATATTACAGAAGTTCCTAATTTCCTAACTGTTAGGATCATGCAACATTCCTTTTAATACACTTTCATACGTGGCAAAATGTGAATTAGAGTGACCGCTTCTGCACAAAGGTTTTGCTTTTTTCTTACCATTACTTAGCAACCCAGAACAAGAATCAATCATGGAGAATCAACATTTATCTTTTTTTTTTGGTTACCTTTTTGTCTTTCTTTTGGTTTTGTTGTTTTCTTCCAATTTATGTAAAGCACTTTGAACTGCCTTGTCACTGAAAATAGACTTAGACTTATTTTATTGTCATTGCTCAAAGAAACATAAGTAAAATTGGCAATGAAATGTCATCGCTTGGCCACCGGAGCACACACTATATGCTCTCACACACTCTCCACAAAATATCCTATATAACTAAAATTACCTTACCTAACCTTAGTTTGACTAAATGGGAAGAAACTTTGAGTTTCTTCTGGGCTGGTGGATATACATATATAGCATAGAGAAACCAAGAAAAAATGTGCTTTAACTGTATTTTTTCCCCCTTATTTTTACAATAGTGTATGGCTTACAAATTTAATTTCAAGCAGTCAAATAAAAAAAAGTCTACTATATTTGTAGACCAGTCTAACCTTGCCTAAAACATTCCCCTGCTCTTAAAATTAGATGGATTAAATAAAGCAGTTAAACAAAAAAGACACCCCGTAGTTTGCACCGTGTGAATGCTGCAACTCCAGTCTCTTCAACCCCCACAGAGAGCTGTACATAATGGAACAAATATGTTATGCGGCAGACAAACAAGAGGAAAACAGTAAGTGCTGATTGTTTAAGAATAAGGGAGGTGTACAGGTGCCATTACTAATTTGGTGAGAGAAGTCGTAGGAGGACGGCCTTGAAGTGCACAAAGCAGCTGGAATCAGTCTCCTTAAAATCGTACAACATCAAAGGCTTTTTAGCTTGTTTCATCAAAGGTGTCTTCGCTGTTTGGCTCTCACTGTCTGCATGCGCATAGTGTGTGTGTGTGTTTGTGTGTGTCATTCTCAGTATGAGTTTCAGGAAATCTTGGCATGAAAGCAAAATTTACCCTCACATCCAAGAAAAGTGATATTCCTCTAACACAACATTGTTTACATAAGGAAATGAGAACTGAAAGTAAGAAGGCAGACATATACTTATCCGTGCTCTTCTGTTTTATTTTTTATGGCTGGAGGAAAATATCTGCGGCTGGGAAAATAAAGTGGAATATGACATTTAAGCACCAGTTTGAGCACTCATTTCAGTCTCTGACAGGTGTGTTAGACATGAACTAAATTAGTTTCACACGTTTTCTTCCACATCCAGCACAGAGGCAACACTACCAAAAAGACAACAAAAAACAAGAACAAGTTTGTAAGAAAGTAGATAACCAACAAACTAGGCTCATTTTGAAAAACATATCTAAATGAAAAAGTATTGTGCAATGACTGCGATCAGATTTTTTCATTGTTTCAGCAGAAAATATTAATTGTACATGAAATGTATTTTATTTCCATTTTGAGGACGGACAGAATCCGTTGTCACCCCTATGCATAAACGCCACAAAGAAAAAACTACCTCCCAGCTTCCCTGCATTGCTTAACTTCTTCAACATTTGGACAAAAACAGGAAGTTGTCATCATGACATCCATGATGTTAGTTAGTTGGAGCAGTGTGCTACATGCAACGCCCATCACCTCTTACACCTACAGCTCTGACACTACCTCTGTTGGCAGCTCAGAGACGCATCAGTGTTGGATCTTCTTTATCTCCTCTCCTCAATTTCTCTTATTTCACATGAGACATGTAACCTGTTTGTTATGTGAAATCACGTCATGCGCCTCGCATGCCCGGTTTTGAGATGTGTGGCACAATAGACTTGAATTTTGGACAAGCGATTCGGCTGCTTACTTCTTCCTGGAGCTCTTTGTTTGCAGACGTTCTTATAAAATCTACAGGTTTATACAAGTACATTTCCTATTTCTATAATTATAAAGTATAACATTTAAAGAACAATGTAACAAAATAAAATAGAATAAAAATGTCAAAGTTGTGATTTTAAGATTGGAATCGACACACTCAGGCCTCAGTCTTTATCACTTGGCACTTGACCTGATGGGAGCAAAAGCTTAACCACCTTAATAGACGTCCGAAATGAGCTGAAGGAAGCAATCGTCATTTTTTTTTCTGACATTGTTTTTGTCAATATAGTCATGGCTTCTACTTGTTTAAATTGAGACAATTTATCTGTAGGACACCTAGTTTGAGTTCATAGACAACTGTATTTACAAAAGTTGGAAATGGCTAACAAACTGAACTACTCTATATCTTCTGCCTTCTGAAGTATTAGCTGATTTGATCAAATCACCTACTTTGCGGGAATTCGCACCACATGATTTATACCACAATGTGATAAACAGTGTTTCCCCTTTACACCAGAGCAGACTTATGCTTTCCAGATTTTTGTTTTGTATTTGGAAGACTATTTGATGGTAGGGCATTTTCTCCAGGGTTACTTATTATTAGACGCTTACCTTCACCATAATATGATATTTGATTTCATCTAACTAATCTTACTTATTCAGGAAGTATATGAAAGTTGGTCTTCTTACCTTGTAAAAAGTGTTTGCTGCAAATCTGCAGATAAACCGAGGACTGCCAGTCCATATGACTGACGGCTGTTAGCCGATTGTGCAGGACCCTAAAACCATTTTTTACAGAGAACTAAATAACTAGCAACTAAATAAAAGCATTATTAGGCTACCAAAGTTCTATCTTTTGAAAAGCTTTCCAGGAGTTAATGCGCAAGTATGTTGTGTTCATCATAGCGAAATGGGCAGCTTTCTGAAGTCACGTGCAAAGGGTCAATAATAACAACAAAAGCAAGTGTGGCAATTTAGACTAAAATGTTTTTGTGTTACCCTTAGAAGTAATAATCTAAATCATAAAACAATATCCTGTATACTGAAGACCTATCCTTAAGACCTGCATCTGAAAGTGAGTAATAACAATATTTACAATCCTCTTTAGCTAGATTGAACAGTAATTACAAAGATATACTGCGAGAATAGAGGGAGAGATTAATAAATTGTCTGTGTAGATAGAGAAAACCTGAGACCAGTGATAAGGGCTCAGACATTAGAAGACTGAGATGTTAACCAGTACAGGTGTGCTCATCACCGAAGGCGGTTTTGAAAAGAGAAATGGAAGTTGTAGCTAGAAGACAATAGCTTTAGACAGGCTCACAATAGCTTCATTAGAGAATCCACATTATCAGGTCAGAGGAGATAAACGGGAAATATCAGAGTGGACACATTCAAACGCCAGATGCTGCAAAGTCTTGTCCGTTGCTGAACCCTAGCCTCAGCTGTGACAAATGTTGATTTTTTTTTTTTTTCTTGCTGGAAATGTGTTAGTCCTGGAGTTGTCATTGATGGGAAAATTGTCAAGAACAATAATGTGAGGAAGAAAATAAGCAATTTAATAAAAATAGCACCCCACCATTTTATTGTAACACCACTTTCAAATTAGTGTTCTTTACCTCACCTTTTTACAAGATTGCAGGTTGTAAGAGGCAGAGGAAGCTATCTATTTCCTGAAGATGACTCCTTCAGAGTTAAAGTAAAAATACTTTTCTGCAGGAAACACTGTAGTTTCATGATTACACAGACGTTTGCGTCTCCATTGAGCTTAAATGTCACCTCCTTTTCATGCTTATTTCTTGCTACAAGTAGATCAGTCTGCACCACGCTTGAGCAGATGGATCATTGACTGTTGGTGCTCCAGGCTTTAAATGGTCATTCCTACACATGCCAACCATCATCAGAAAACCTGTCATTTAAAGCTAACAATCAGTTACATAAATAAGCTACTTATTATCTATGTGGTGCTTTAAATGGTAGCAAAACTCAAAATTTGACTCTGCATAAAGAAAAGTATAGTTATTAACTCTGAAGTCAAAAATAGTTAACATAAAATAGAACAAGAACAAGTGCTCAGCACAACAGCCACAACATTTGGAATATCTGAATGACACGAAGGACATTTGTTGAAGTTGTTTGAAAATTTCCCTAAGTCAATCTAACCTACAGTCACTATGTGTAAAATGGTGGGAGGCAAAGAGACCATGGACTGAAGTAACTAAATGTCTAGAAGTTCAACAGTCAAAATAGGAGGCACCACTAAAGGTAGTGGAGAATGGTGAGACCTGATGATGAGTGACCAACAGGACTTTAGCTGATAGATACAGTATCCAATGTGATAACACAAACAAGGAACACAAGATACACAAGAAATACTTAGGGCTCAAGTTGAAATTTGAGAAGTTGTAAAGCGTCAAGACCTAAATTGTGAGAGGTATCACTGGAGCACTTAAAGCTCATTCCAGGAATACAAGCACCATGCAAGGAACACTTAGGATACTGCATCGAAACATCAAAACCTTTGACAGAGGGCCTGAGCCTGAAATTGATCCACTGAATCGGAGGGGCTAAATGGAAAACTTCCTTGGCAGCTCAAAGTTGATCTCAAAATAGATAGACAGAGCTTATAGAAACAAGGGCTGAAGAGGAAAACTTCAGCTGCTATAAAAAGGCTACATCTATCCAACATAATTTAAAAGAAAATTTACTTTGCAATCTGATACCCTGAAATTGGCCTCTGTCTCTTTAAGGTTGATAACAACAGTTGAATAAAAGTCAAGGTGTACTATGACTACATTATCAATAACATGTCACTATGTGATAGTCACACTTCTATAAACTATTCTAATGCCCATGTTTTAGGTCATTTAGTATGTTTAAAACACTGACTAATCTTAGTGAAGGAATCCTACTTACGAGTCTTGAGTAAAGCAATCGCAAGTTAGTCTAAAGTGAAACTCCTTAAAAGATTCAATCAGCAGAGTTAATCTTTCAGACAGCCTAATGCAGCAAGGCTTTTGCCATTTACTGTATTTGTCATCTGTGATATTCATCTGGTTATAAATGGAGCTGTCACGATAATTCTGTGACGGATCACGCTATCCCCCATTTACCAATCTCTTCGTCAAATCCCACAGGGTGGAGCTTTGATTACTCCCGCAATTAGCAATGTCAGCCTCCTCTATGAATTAAGCATTCAGGTTTGTGTTTTCAAACCAATTAGCCTTCTCTCTTGCTATGACTCGTTGATTAATTATAGATATTTAGTTAGGAAAGGACACATTAATTATTAATCAAAATTGAATTATGTGGGATAATTAACCACCAAACCTTCCTGTTTTACTCCATCCCTGCATGTTTTCATTTATCAGATCTCAGACTGTTTGTGACACGTGACAGAGCTGAGGAAGGTTTGTGACCTTGGTAGATCTGAAAAGGCGATGAAAACATTAACAGGGTGCTAATAGCTTTAGTGGGAGTGTTTGCTGTAGTGCCATTGAGTTGCTGTAAGAGCTCAACCCTCACATCCGAATCTAAAATCAATGGGCTCTTAGAAACCTGTTGTATGGATACACCGGAAGACTCAATTCATCACTTGTTTATGGCTGCATGCTCTGAAGTGAGGTAATGGCATTTATGAGTATTTACAGGTGACATCTTGAGGCCTTAAATTTTATTTATCGTGTCTGCCACTCTCCTGCTGCTGTAGACAGTGTCCTTGCACAAATGATATAACATATCTGGTCATATTGAAGGAAATATATGATTTACTGCAAGGTCAAAGGGGTTATTCCTGAGCGATAGCAGTAAATGGCAGAACGTAGCAGAAGCTCTGTTACAGCAATAAGCCTGAGTTTCTTTATCATGTAATTAGAACTGACTGACCATCTATTAAATATGAAGCTCCTGACTGAAATGGCATAAAATATTGATGCTTATCATCATCTGTTCGTTGCCAGGCAGATTTGCAGGTTTTTTTTGTTTTTTTTTTGCAATATCGGATATGGCCATCTGTTGACGCAGGGCCTTCTCTGGTTTGTGGAAAGTGGCCTCGGACAATAGAGATACAGTTCTTCAATGATTCTGTGTGGAAATATAAAGCGGCCAGCTGGTAAAGCGAGCATAAAATATGTTTCTTCTGCATCTGCAATAAAATAACTGCACTGGTAACTGCATTTTTAGCAGATTCTAACTTTGTGATTGATGCAGCCGGCGCAGTTCCACACCATCAGCACAATGCTGCAAAGAGGGAACATAAGGGAGAAAGACTGTGGCATTAGTTGCAGTTTTGCTCAATTTCTGTGTGTACTGATGCATTTCATAGCAGGTTTTAGCAACCAAAGAGACTGTGATGAGATAAGGAGATTACTGCACTTATCATAATCGGCACTGAAAGGCTGTGAATTTGCATGAACATACAGTTTATTGCTCTGGGATAAGGCTTACAATAGCAGCACTGTGTTTGCTCATAACCACAGGTAAATCTGAATGACAGCTGTAAAATGTAGCGGCTAATGGAACGCCAAATTCCCCCGCGGAGCCTCGGGAAATACTGATTTGCCCTTACCTAATAAATAAAATGGGTGTCTGATAAGGTCTGCATGTAGATGAAAAACAACATTAACGCTTTTCACTAAGTGCATTCTGGGACTAAATTTAATTGACATGCACGTGCATCTCAGTGAGTTAGAATATCAAAAAGTCAGCTTCAGTAATTCAATTCAAACAGGAATTATGTAGATACATTGCACACAGAGTGATACAAGAATGAAAAGCATCTCAATACAGAAATGTTGTGCTATGGTCTTTTTGACAATTTTTGAGATACTCTGAGCTTATTTAACAAACTGGTGGTATTGAAGCAAATTGGAAAGTTCAGTGGAAGCAAAAGTGTGCCCATTTTGGGGGAGAGTCACAAGGTCTGGACTGCAGTTGGAATAGGTGCTCCAAGACGCTGCAATGCACAGACATATTTGTGTATTGATCTAATCACAGGCTATGATTGTTGTAATTCTCCAAATCCAGAGATCAGAAGTGGCTTACAAGGATTTAAAAAAAGAAATGCACTGTTGGTCACTGATTCAAATTTATGGCAGAAGAGTGAAGAGAGACAGAAACCCAATCTGGGTTCCCCTAACATTTCACCAGAGCAACAGAGCGATTGTCTCCATGCACGAAGCACACGTGCAATAATTCATGCAAAAAAATTCCCCATCAGGTACTAAGTTCATATTGTGTACAATATATACGTTTTGTTCTGATAACTCTACAATAAAACCACAATTTTATCTCAAGTGTTATTCATTTTTGGGGTTTTTTTGATGATGAAAACCTAAAAATTTATTAACAGAAATAAATGCTTAAAATATACAACTCTACAAGAATTTAATCTCAATTTTAATATTGAAATAAATATGCTTCTTGATGATATTTATTTTATTTTTTTTTAAATGAACCTTTATATGGTTATTAGTATAAATGTCAAACAAGATGCATAAATTTCACTCACCTAGCCTGTATCTCACAGTATCACAATTAGATAAATTGTATTTTACTTTTATGGGTTTTTTTCTTTATTTCAATCCCCAAAGATTGAAAAGTGACAACAGCTGTGTGCTAAACTCATTTGCCACAATATGGGAATTTAATTAGCTTAAAAATGGGCAAAACAGAATTCAGTTAGTTAATGTTACTGTGAACCTTTTCGCTGACAGATATTGTATTTCCCCACTCATATCTTTTTCTTCTCTTCATGAATAAAATGGCAAGTAATCAGCCACCCTCCCATAAAGAACAATAATTTTTGAAAAGAGCAAGTTTTGCCTTTGAAGCTGTCTGAGACAGATATACTCTCTCTGTAATGAAAATGTTCGGTCAAGCCAATTAAAACCAAGCCATTTTGTCTTTGTGTCCTCCCTTCCTAAGCGATTAATTAAACATGGTCATAAAAGGACTATTCCTGAGGTCTGAATAGCTGCTAGAGACCTCCAATGCTTGTGTTCTAAGGTTGAATTACAATGTTGTCAGTGGGGCCATTATGTGAGAATTAGGTTTGAGCTCGTTCCCCCTTTACAAAATGCTATTGTATGATACAATTATGGATGCTGCATGAAAATGACTGACTTCAGTGAATATTACAATGTGTGGACTTAAAAACATTGAGTCACATGGTTGAAAATTGCATTCATTTTTCTTCTCACCCTTTGTTTCCTTATTCTGTCTGTGGTCAGCTAGGACTCCAAGTTAAACTTGTAGGCTAACTAAAAGATATGGGCAATGTAACAAAATTACAGAATGTGTATTTTCTATTTTAAATTCTTACTCTACCTATACACAGGTAAACAATTTGACGTTTACAAGCTGGGCAAAGTAAATGGCAAATTAGCAAATATGTAAGTTCAACATTTTTTTTAGAAATTTTTTTTTGGCACATCTCTTTTTTTAATATTCATGGACAAAAATTCTAAGTTATACAACTTACCAAATAAGGTAGGTTTCTAAACAATCATAGCCGAAGATGTAAAAAAAAAACCCAGCAATTTCTTGAGAGGAATAAATTTAGCTTCTCTGCAGCAATTTTAACTTGGAAAAAGCTTGAAAGTTACCCACAGGTGTTTTACATCAGGTATACATGATGAGAACATAATTACTCAGCATCTTGTGGGAAGTGTGTATGGAGTCTGTCTGGTTACATGGGAGGGAGAAAAATAAATAATGCGTAGGAAAGACTTAGTGTGTGGGAATGAAGTTGTTTTTTATTTTGTGGGAACAACCTTAATTCGTGCAAATGACATTATTAATCTGTCTCATAAGCTTTAAAAAAAGAAAATTACATTATTTTGAAAGAGAATCTATAAAAATAACAATCTAGCAACGTTACAGCAGTTAAACTTTATAACGTGGAAGAATGAGAAACTCTTGCACTTTTAGTTCAATGACATGAACTGAACAAATGATGGCCCCTTGTAAGATTCCAGGAGTCCTGAATGATGCATATTTCTTCACCTACATGCAGGATATAAGAAGAGTCCTTGATTATAGATGCGTCACACTAGCTGTCGGGTTTGTCATTCCACCCAAGCTGATTGAGTGTCTGGTCATGGATCATTGACATCTTGGGCTATTGTCTGTTGTTGAGCTGTTTACAGTTAAATTTGTTTTAGTTTTGCCAGATAGTCTAACAACAAAAAGAGATAAGAAACAAAAAAGCCACAATTTTAGATACTTTCCTTTTCAATATCTTAGTTTTTTGTCCACACAAGCTAATTCCTTTACTGTAACTTGACACATCAGGTGCCCATTATGGAAACGACTGAAGACCTCCTAGTCTTACCACAGGGCTACTTATTATCATTAACATCATTTGTCTGGCTCTCTTGCTGGTTCAACAGGCACTGTGAGGATGACATGTTAATAAATGACCCTGGATACCTCTTTGGCATAGGCTTGTTCCTCACCTGCCCCCTCAGCCTCATCAGCAATACACATCCACGTGTGCGTAGACACACAAACATCCAAACCCCAGAGGGGACAGGAGGGGGTGATTTGTTTTCCTGAAGGTCCCTGCTCTGTCTATTGTTGTTTGCACTGAAGGGGACAAATTCTATTCATTTTTATGACAAGAACGCAGTGATACACAAGAATAAAGAGGGGGAAAGGAGGTGAAAAGACGATAGGAGAATGGAGGTGCAAAAAGTAGGAAGATGCGACTGTCTGGTAGGAACAACAAATGAGCAGGAACATGAAAACTTTAAGAATATAAAATAGAACACAGACTAAGCAGTTTTGCTTGTGGGATTTGAAGGATGCACCTGTAAAAATGGTGCGTCTGTTTTTCTTACAATGTAAAACTGTTGTGCACATTTTAAACATGACAAATCAATGCAAGTGTTTTAAGAAAATATGGCTGTCAGCTAATGCAAGAACTTCTACAATGAACAAAGGACAGATCTGCAGTGCTAAACGACAAATTAAAGATTATTATTCTTGTGGAATTACAAAGGTTGAATCATAAAACCATGCTGAAATAATCAAATATGGATACATGTATAACTTCAAAAGTTAAAGAAGAGATGAACATTTCATCATGTTTAGAATGAAAAGTTTCACAAAACTATTGCAGTAACATAGAATCCACCATTAAAATCACCAAACAGCTTAACATTCTTGTTTATTTGTTGTGGGATAAAACTGAAAACTAAAAAAAGAAATGTATATAAAAAAATTTAAAAAACTTAACATGAACCTCCACTCTAATAAACATCTAACAAGATTTCAAAACAAGATGCTTTAGACATTCATTTTCTTGCTAACCAACTCTGCCAGTGCAGTTATAAAAACCAAAGCAAACTGCCAAAATCAAAGTTTTCAGAAAGAAAATTAAATGAGAACTACAAAATTACTTATATATAATCCCAGTCACAAAAGAGGATTTTTAATAAAGTAAAACCATATCAAATTTAGTTAGTGAACAAACCATAATAGAAGACTGTGGTGCTAACACCACTCCTTTGTATGGAAATTGCTGTGGCTACTAATCCAATACTAAGAAAAATACTTTTCTTTTTCCTGTGTTTGTAAGCAAAAGGCATTTTGGGCTGAGCAGCACAAATTTCTCTTGAAGAGAATTCAGCTAAAATTGGTTCTGTCAGGTCAACAATTTACAGAAACAGGAGACTTTAAATCACTCCCAAATTTCTCATAGATTACAGGTGCTTCTCTAATGGTCTGTTAATATATACTTTGTAAAAACAAAACAAAAAAAAAAAAAGGTACGTAACTTTAATTCTGAAATATCATGAAAGTGTGATTGCCATAGGTTTATAAGTCTCCAGTTTCACTGGATACACAGATCTTGGGGCCAATAAACGTTTAGACTCATTTTCAATCAAATAATGTTACCCAGTGTAAGGATAAAATAGGAAAAATATAATTGTCTTTTTCTGCTTTGATTGTTATATAAATTCCTTCTCTGGAGACAAATAGCAGTGTTCCTACAACCTGGAGTAACCAGGTGGAAACATAGGTGCCTGCAATACACTGGGAAGAGGTGGTGTGGAAGCTCCACTGTGGGACTGGGAGAATGATTGAGTGCCGCCGGGCTACAGCAGTCGTCCCGTCTGTTCTGTTGCCACTCCGTTCCATCATTGGCCCATTTGGCCTTAAGGGAGACTCCAGAGAAAACGAGAGCTGACCTTCTGCACCTGTGCTTCCCCTGATGCTGGAGGAGGCTCAAAAGCGCACAACTCTGTAGTGTCTGCCCTCTACCTGTTTGGCCTTTTAAGCTAGATCCAATTTTGGAGCAAGGACAAAACATTTACATCGAGAAATAGTAAAAAGAGTGCGTGAATGCACAAAGTTAAAAAAAAATCTGCAGCTTCTCTTAAAGCGTCATCATGATTGAGAGTAAATTCCGTGTTTCATCACATCTCCTCTCAAGCTTTCATTATGTCGTGGGTGTGTTGATGAGTTGCAAAGTGGAAATTATCCAGAGTTGGAGCGTCAGCATGGACTGTCAGTTCGTTATGGCCCGTCACTCAGTGCAGACAGATAAATTACTTTGCTGTCACTTTGGCTATCAAATTAAACAAATTGTAAGAGTAATCAATTGCAAAGTGAGATGTGAAAGTAGCGGTATTTCTTTCATTACTATAATGTGAAAATGGTGTAAGGGTGTTGTACGTTTTACACATCCCTTATTGTTAAAGTAGTGGCTTGTAAAAAATTACAAATGGGAGTTAAGTATAGCTACGTGTTATGTGATCAGGACATCATATTGTCTTCATCTATGTTTCTTTATTGGTTCCTATGAAGTAAACAATAAAAAAAAAAGAATAAAAATCTGCAAATGTGAAGAATATGTGTATTTAGCCCCGCTAGAACCTCTTCTAATTACAATCAGAGGTCCTTGTCTTGCTGATTTTTTTCAGCACAACTGTGAAATATAGATGTGTTCATTCAGATTTGATAGAGATTATTTTAAAACAGAAATCTTAAGAATAGCATCCCCACATTATACTGTCAACACCGTGTTTCTTATTAGGCACGGCATGTTCAGGAGATATGTTAGCCATACATTGCATTTAGCATGACATTCATGACTGTATGAATACTTTTCCGATTCTCATGAGGTGAGTTTCAGACGTTTTATTGTTTTAAGCCACTATTGTAATATAGCAATATATAGAATGTATTATAATAGTGTGGTACTAAGTTTGCCCAGCCTGGTGATCCCTGCACTGCACAACTGCATTTAGCAGCTGTAACACCTAAAATAAAATATTTTTTTTATGTCAGCCTTTCTCTTGGCTGAAAGAAAACATTGTCTAACATGTTGTCTTTATTGTTATCTTCCACTTATCTAGAGGAATCCCAAGCTTTTCCCCAGCCAGTCGAGAAGCTCTCCAGCATGAATTTATGTATAGTTTAATTCCACTAAATTTTAGGGTTCACAAGACAGATGCTCACAACCTTATTGGGAAATGACACCAAAGCTGAAAACTTCTCAAAGTATACATTTTTAACTAGATAAGCCATACCTTCCTGGTTATACCTGTGGATGGACAATGCAAGGGGTGGGATTCTTCCTGGTTTTGTTGTGGTCAGTCACTATGTTTGCTATTTTCCTGTCATTGCTTGTGGCAAACTATAAGTGGGACTTTCCATGGATTTCTTTTAACAATGACCTCCAAAAACGCCAATTATATAAAGTTCATGTCTAATTGTCTTGTCCTTATTCTGTCACCAGACAGATAGATTGAAAAGTGCTCTGTGAGATGACCAATGCTTGCGATATTTTCTAAATCAAGTCCTATTTTAAATTTCTCCACAACTTTATCTCTGACTTGTCTGCTGTGTTCCTTGGTTTTCATGGTGCATGTACTCTAACAAGTCTCTGAGGCCTTCAGAGGACTGATGCATTTATGTTTAAGGGGTGTAACATTTTTTTGTAAAGTACTTTATTTGCATTTCTAATTAGAGAGACAATGACAAAAGGTTTCAAGATTAAAAATGAGAAAACTGTATGTTAATCGCTTGAATCAAAACACAATTAAAACTTCACTATACCCAACCTCACCCTCTTTCCTGATCTTAATACTTTAAATCATATAAGGGAGAGTGGTTTGCCGACGGACAGATGAAAACACCCCTCTTGCGCCCAACAGTAAATTAATCGCACCAATTATTCACCACCGGGAGATATTTAATGTAATACTTTAGAGGAAGGAAAGCCGGGCACTCAAATCCTCTCATTTGTAATTGGATGTCTACTTCAATAATTGATTGGAACAAATGTGAAATGGATGAGACAGTCTAAGTGTTCTCCATCACACACATTCTGGTTCATCAGGTTCATGGGCGACTGCTCAAAAGGGAGCCTCGCTGCACAGATTTAGTTCATTTTTATATTGTGCGATTCCTATGGATGTGTGAGTAAATGTAATAGTAGTGAGTCCCTTTGTAGGAATAAAGGATAATTTCTCCATATATACTACACTAATGCCCTATCTTGTAGTGTCAAGTGTCAACAACACATACAGTAAAACAGTCCATTACACTACCTGTAGACTCAACAATAAATCTTTTCTCTTATTTATAGAAGTGCCATGAATGCGTTTCTCATATAAGTTATAACCATATAATATCATGCAGTACAGCTGTATCTGAGCACATTTGCATACAAAAACAATAAACCTTTCATTAAAATGAAACTAATTACCCATTCTTATTGCTGCTGGTACAAAGCAAAAAACAATTAGAAGGAATAACCTTGCTTAAGGTTTCTTAGAATCAATAGGACCCTAATGCTCAAAGTTTCTCTTTCAAACAATTAACTAAGAGCCATTAAAGAAACTCACAAATGCTTTTTTTTCTTAATCTTAGAGCATGCTGCCTGCATGCATATATTTTCATGTGCGTCGGGATGTCTTTACGACCACAGAAGATGAGGTCCTGAAATGAAATCTAACATGCCCTGTGGGGCTCTGAAACAGAAAAATGAATCAATGACACTGAGCAAGGATGCTTAAGGGGGCATGGGGGATGTTGTTCCTCCTTTCACTGTCTTGTTGAAGACAACAAAAGCACATCGCAGGCACAAAAAGGAAGATGTATACACGCACATACCGCCAACTCTGGCAAGTTTGGAGAAGCATGA
This sequence comes from Brachyrhaphis roseni, assembly GCA_903066815.1. Taxonomy (NCBI): domain Eukaryota; kingdom Metazoa; phylum Chordata; class Actinopteri; order Cyprinodontiformes; family Poeciliidae; genus Brachyrhaphis; species Brachyrhaphis roseni. The sequence continues at coordinate 143,859 of CAEFZY010026916.1, forward strand.
AAACAGCTAATACTGATTTAGAGTCTTGGTCGTGTGTGACTAATGCAAACAAACTCATGAAAGACTGGGTATTGTTAAGTATTATCTATATATAACTTAATTTTTGTAACAACAAAAGAAAAAAAAAACTAGTATAGGGTGCATTCACACCAGCCCTATTTATTTATTTATTTTATTTAGTCTGCTTTAATCAAAGTCTAGCTTGTTTGCCTATAAAGTCTGGTACTTTTGGGGAGGTGTTAATGTGCAATCGAACTCTAATCCATTCAAAAAACAAACTCTGGTCTGCCTAAAAACCAAATTATCAGTTGAGACAAAGTGAACTCTGATCTACTTGGCATTCACATATGCTTTTGTACCAAACCAGAGACTGTTCTGAAAGCAGGAAGCACATTATACTGCAGAGCATTCTGGGTAAATACAACCAAAATAGATGTGCAGGTCTAGTGCTAGAGTGAGAAACGGCTTGTAGTCTTATGCCAAAAACAAAAGACAGATCTTGCAACTGATAAAATCTGATGCCTTTCCATTTTTGTTAACATTTCATGAAGAAGGAAGTAGCGCTCAGTGTCTTCTTCAGAGGATTTCGTGTAATTTCTTTCAATAGTTCTTGGTTAAGCACCACCACAGGTGAGGTGGTAAGCAGGTTTTTCAAAGGGTTTGGTTTGTGAGGTGTGAAAGAGAACAGCACTAGAGGAAAATGTAAGCAATGTTGCAATTATGGTTCTCAACTGAACAGAGTCTACCAGACTATCAGGTGAAAAAACCCTTACAGATTTCCATTGGTTTTGCTTTTTAGGCCACGCTCAGATGTTTCCGATTCAGTTTTAAAATCAGACAAAGATAACTAGAGTAAAGACAAAATGCAATTTTCAAATTATGTCTTCATTTATTAAGGGAAGCACAGCTATCCAATGGAATCTGATCCGAAGTGAAAAGTAGGTACCTCCCCTACACCTCACAGGAGGTGCCATCAACGCAGCTAACGCTCCTTTTACATAACAGTGAAGGCATTTTACCGCACTGCTTGCAGAATTGTTTTAATTCCATCCCATTGTAGGATTTTTGAGAATCAGTGGCATGTTTGACGGAATAGTAAGGCAATTAGATTGAATGCAAATGCAGAGTTTCACTAGACTACTCCAAAACATTAAATTTGTACCACAGGTTTTTCTTGTGGAGAGACGAATTGTTCTCTCAGTACACCAGGTTTTTTACATCCTGAAGTAGAAAAACAGTCCAGGCAATCATATTACCAGTATCATGTTTTACGTTTATACAATCCCAAAATGCTTCGTCTAATAGTACACACAACTTCCAAAGTGTCCCTTCTGGCTCATTAGTGCACAGAGCATTTTTCAAAAAGTCTTGGGGATCATCCAGATGTTTCTTTTGGCAAATATCAGACAGATTCCTGTGTTGGTTTGGGTCAGCCGTGGTTTTTACCTTGAAACTCACTCATGGATTAATTCTTTGCGCAGTTTCTCTTATCAATGGTGACCTTTACTAAGAACTCTGTCAGCTAATGGGATTTAGATTATTTTCTAGGCTATTTTGTGACCTACTGGATGAGTCATCCATGCTTTTTAGGAGTAATTATGGTACTCAGGTTTATTGGAGTCCCATATAAATAGAAATAGCTTTGTAAGTCTTTTCAGACTTATAGATGCAACATTTTGCATATTTCTAAACCGCAGTTGTTTGAACCAGTGACGATCACTCTTGTGTCGTCTTTGTCCTCGAGACCATCAGCTTCACTCTTACTGTAAAGGCAGGCAAGATCCTTATACAATAATGCATGATGGGAAAGAGAAAGCAGGTGCTGAAATGATCCCCTTTCATGCTGAATAATTACACCCCCTCTTTTTCCCCCTCCTCTCACTTAGCAAATCCCAGCCACAAGCCATTGCTGCTGCTTGCTCCGGCGGGTTCCATCCACCTGCCAAGGGCTAAACACTAGTCCATCCATCACAGCAGCACTTGACAAATACATTCCATAATAGAAGTTTATTTTTTATGGGAGGCTGAATCAGAGGCCTTCCCATGCATACAAAAAATGTGTCAGAGTTATTTATGGAACCTGCTGATAAGCACTATATGTCATATCAAACTCCTATTTTCTCTTTCCTACCACCACAACGCCTGTCAATATCAATGTGGCTATCAATAATGCGGAAAACCGGCAGAGATAAAGCCGTGGGTCAGATGGAAGAACGTCCTCCCCACTGCTTGAAAGAACACACACATGCACCACCACACATATGGACAAAGGCAGACAAAGATATACAGTTTTTTTTCTCAAAAGGAGCTCACTGACAGGCTTCTCTGATCGGCACAGATACACATTTCAGATTAATTTTGCAACAAAAATGTAACACTTTTGAGGATTTGGCATCAACCGTGCTCAAAATATAAAAGACACTATGCTATTCCAGCTCTGTTAATTTAGATTAATTAAAAAATATAGAACGTAATAGAAAATGCTTAATTTGTCACTCACTGGTGGAATAGCAATAACTCTCTTTTATTGGTAATTGAAATATATTTACTGATAAATCTCTTAGTCACTAATTGTGTTTTATTGTTAGAAATTAATATTTTCAGAAACAGATTTTTACAACTACTAAAAATTTCAAAGCAAAAAAATCTAGTGAAAATAAATGTCGCAGTCTGGTAGATTTGGAGGAATCTTCCCTTTTTACCAATGAAAAACAGGTGTTACCTAAAAAGGAACATGTCTTTATATAACTCGTGTGAACTGGTTCACGTTTGCTTGTAATAATCACAGTATTAAAAGAGAACATATACCTGCACATAACAGAGCAAGACTGACTTCATTCTTTTGTAAAATTGGAATAACTGGTGATCATGGTAATTTTTGTCAATCTTCTATCATATCTGGAACAGCCAATTTGATTTAAAAACTCATCTAATACAATGTCTAAAAAGAGTGTTAAAGGGCTAGTTTAAAAGTTATTCAAGTAACGGCAGGTCTAGCTCTTAAAGCCATCCCAGTGGAATTCAATGCATCGACAACCCCATCGGTCTCAAGGTGCTCAAGTAAATTCTTTCACTAATGCACAATCCACTTCTATTCCCAAATCCGAGCCAGGCAACGTATTAATTGAAATCGAACGACGTGTTCCAGTTCACCTTGGATGCTTTATGTTAACAGCAAGGTCCAATAGCGTCAGTATGTTAATGACCCGGCCAGATCACTAATGAACAGCTCTGCTGAGCTCAGTGCAAGAGTGTATGAGTATGAGAGGCAAACTGGTGAAGTGGCTCGTGGCTTCACAGTACAGTTAATAGGAGACGAATGCATACATGTATTTATGCTGCAACTACATCTAGATGTACAAAATTATCTAACTACGAATGTGGCTAAAAAACACTGAAAGTGGAAATAAGGAAACATATTGGTCATTTGTCTGAAAACAAAAACCCATCAATCATTAAGTTTACATAATTGTCTTGAACAGAATTTTAAATTTTATCATGCATGTGTCATATCCCCTGTGTTTAGGAGCTGCTAAACCAGAGACAATGTCAGAGTTTCAGAGTTTCTTTAAATCAAGGCTAAAAACCCACATGTTTTGTGTTGCTTTTGAATAATAATACAACAAAAGTGTAACATATTTCAACTTTCAGTGAGGAAACTTCAGTTTCCATTAAGAAAATGGTAAAGACTGATCTATGAGCTGCAGACCTTTTTGCATTTGCAGGATTCGACTGTAGATCAGTGGTCTAAAGTATTTTTTATTAAGTAAATTACAATTCTTTTAGTTAACTAGGTGTGGATAGCATGATAAAGGTACTGATTTCACTTTCTAGGAAGAAATTTGAAACCTGCCCACACTGCCAAAAGTACAGATATCTGGTTTAATGATCATGGGGTGACTGTTCTTGATTGAGAAGCACACCAGACTGACCTAAACCCCACTGTGAAAATATGGGCTATAGTCAACAGAAAGTTGAGAGACCAAAAGCTCAACAATGAAGATGCATGAAGATATTATTAAAAGTCAGCTTTCATTACACCTCATCTGGGCCATAGGCTAATCACTTCCATGCCATGATGCATTGATGCATAAATTCATTCACAAAGAAGCCCTGATCACATGTATTTAGTTAGAAAGTATATTAATATACTGGTCAATATTTCTGCAATAAAAATTGGTTTTTAATTGGAGAACCAGTATCAACACTTTTGGCTTTTAGGTCTAAACGATAGCTTTCATAATTGAAATAAACAGAGTACACATCTTCATCTGAATCCCTATATTACCCTATTTGAAATGAATACATGAAATAAACTGACCTTAAAATTCTACCAAAATGTATTAAGATGAATCTATGTAGCTATAGATACATCAATAGTTGTCCGAGAACATTTTTAAGTGAGTGTATGTCAGGCTGAAAATTTTTTTTGAAACATTTTTAATGATGTACAGATGCTGTGGATTTATGTCTAGTACAGTGACATTTGTGTATTTCACACTGTACTTTAAGTATTGTAGATACTAATTTTATACATACATCAAAGTGCAGCTGCTGCTGTTATGGTTACAAGTTCTGAAGACAAACTGATACACCTGATTAATAATTCTGACAATGATGACTGTGAAAGCGCTGATAAACTGGACTTTCAGACCATCTGTAGGAGACTGGATGGATACCGTACCTCAGTGCCTCTGGAGTAAAGCTTTACAGTCCCTCCTACAGCCTATTTTTTTTTTTTTTTAAATATCCAGTCAGTCTTCTCAAAAAAATATAATACACCATCTCAGATTAGGTCACTCTGCTAACCTTCCTGATGAGAAAGTGTTATGTGAACAATATTTTTTATGAATAATAACACTTGGAAGAGAAATAGCTTCAGTTAGTCAGAATTACTTATGTAAGTGTCACGAGTGCAGTTAAAGAAAGAGGTCAAATAAAGATACAAATAATAAAATATTCTAGATGATTCAGCTCTCATTTGTCACCTAAAGTCTACACCAAACCTGACACAACCAATGCAGACTTTGGCCACATTATCAGACATGTGCTACACCAGAACAACAGTTCATCGTACAATTTTGTCATCTTTGTCACTCTTTTAAAAAGTCAAAGGTTTTGACTTTTTAAAATGCCAAACCAAACCACCAATCGTAACTTAGATGCTTACAAAACAAACTTGAAGCCTAAGAAGCACTAAAGTGATGTGACATATTACCAAAATTTTCTTACAGCCTTCTGGCAGCAAACAATGAATCATGTTGCAAATACCTTAGTTTGATTTTACTCTGTTCCAGTAGAAAGTTGCAAAGAAACTCCAGGGATTTTTTGTCTTTTCCACACAGGCCCCAAAGCCTGTCAGTCATCCTGACAGACATGTCCTTTCAGAGTACGAATATGCTCCAAACAGGTTCCCTAGCTGAAAGCTGACAAATCAAATCAAAAACGGACATAAATTAGTCTCTCCAGCTTGAGAAGTGCCAGTCACATTGATTGGCAAGCCATGCAGGTGACTCCTTGCTGAGCAAAAGTAGGGATGTCTGCTTTAGCTCCTGCTTGCTTGGATTGAAAATGTCAGCCAATTTCCTTTTTGATTTTCTAAATGAATCCACTTCTATGTTTAGAAAAAAAAAATCCCTGATACTAGAGCCAGACTTCAATTCAGGGAGACAATGTGTTCGGATTTTAGTAATGAGGACAAATGCTCTTTTGTTGTTACAGTTGAATTAACCTTTTGCCATTATGACCCGTACTTAATTATAACCACAACAAATGAAATTATTTGTTTCTAAAATTAAGACACTAAGTCAGGTTTATTCTGTTCACCTAAAGTTCATTTCATACACCTCAGGGAAGTGTGAAGGCGCTGTGGCCTTTGCAGATTTAGCAGCAGACCTGGAGTAATAATTGGGGTGCTAGTGTGTAAATTAAGACTACTGTCTGCACTCTGCTTGAACAAATCCTCTTTCACCTACGCCAGTTTTTGGAAAAAGGTTATGTTCTTCTACTTCATCTATACCTGTTGACTTATCTTATTCTTCCTTTTAGGGAAGAACAAGATAAGTCTTATTCTTCCCTACTTTAGTACTTTCTATTACAAAAGTACTAGTATTTTAGTACTAGGAAGTACTAAAATACTTGCTAGTACTTTAATCTGGTACAAAACAAATTGACCGTGACTTATGCTAATCATATTGCTATACCCGTATTAGACCACTTTTTTTTTTTATCTGACATTTACTGCTTAAGTAGTAGTTTCTCTTTTTGACCAGACAGATATCTGCTGATGAATGTCTCAAAGTCATTGGTGATGGTGTTGGACTCTCGCCCTGCCTCAGATTCTTCCAAGAGGACCATCTACAGTGCTGAAATCCTGCATGTGAGGTAAATAAAGCAATTTTGCCCTATCTCACTTGTGCCTCTTGTGGGATAGAAGTTAAGATTCTGGAAAGGTTTCCAGTGGAAGTCCATGTTAGTGTTCACAGTTACACTTCCCATGAGCCTAACTGTCTCACCTGCTTGAGAGGCATGCATCTTAAATATGGACATAGCACAATATGCACAGCACCATATTCAGACATATTTAAATCTGTATATGCAAATTTCAGACTTGCATATCAGTATTTGGGTGTCAGAAAAAAATCTTATCTAAGCTTCACTGCAAAAGAGAAGAGATATTGCAGATGTGTTACCTACATGATAAACAGATCACAAGTTTCCCTCATCATACAGGGCATCCTGGTGCCATGCGCCTCATGGGATGCACCCTCTTTTGAATCTGTCCCTCAGGATCTGAACAGGTGCTGGGACAAGGGGATAACCAAAGGTTGTATACAAGCACATTGCCGTGCAATAAGAAGGTGCAGGTTCAAATCTTGGCCAGAGGCCCTTCTGCATGGAGTTTCTAGATTCTTATCATGCGTGTGTGGGTTCTCTTGTCCGAAATCATGACTAGTGGTTGTATTGTCTTGTATTGCTTTCTGCCAACTTCACCAAGGAGTACCCAGCCTCTCACCTAATCACTGCTACATAGACACCAGCCTAATCGCGACCCTACAAGGATAAGTTAGTGTACAGAGTGGATGGATGGATCATTTGGATAAATATATATAGTATATAAAACGTCAATAAATAAAAGATAAAAGCTTTTATGAAGGCTGGTGTTTTCGACTTTGAAGCTCAAACTGTTTCATTGCATATCGGTGTGATGATCAGATCAGTATACAGTGTCATGTTTAAGTTAAATATAAAATCCTGATTATTCTTTTGATTTTCTGCGGTGTTCCAAGACAATATGCCTTCACGTCTCTTAAAACTGAATAAGTTTAGAACTGCAATGAATGGCAGAAAAATGTTTGTTATTGGTTGGTAACAAATTTGGTCATTGACTAATTTAATCTACATTTTGATGCCTGATCTGCCTTGTTCTGGCATCTTGCTGAAGTTGTTTTTTCAGCCCTACATTAGTGTGTCGGAATACATATCTGTTTATTTTGAGAGGCAGTTGCATAAAGTTGCACCCTGATGTTTTATTCCATATTAACTCTACAGCGATTGAGGCTGAAAAGTTAGATGATGCACGAAAATGGGGTGAATCAAAGGGCCATGTTGTTAATCATAAAAGACAACAAAAGACTAAATGGACAGCATGAAATGACAGAACTTTTTCAACCCCCTGATGAAGTTTCCTGGCAGGGGGGTGGGACAGCCTTCTCTCCCTCATGTTAGCAAGAAGCTTATCTAATGATCCACAAATCCCCCTACAGTGATCATGACAGACCGCAGCCTTCAGATGCTTTCATGTGCTAATCCTTAAAACATGCTTGAAAGAAACAAAACATTTCATGATGATGGGGCCAAGTCAACTTTTCCCTTTCATAATCCAACTAAGAGTGCATGTGTGCGTGTACGGATGGTCAGAACAGCTTGACACGAGTTGGGTTCTAGCTAGGCCCATGGCAGAGTACAAAATGAAGTCATGCTGAAGGAAGAGAAGTGTATGTCAAACTCATTTTGCTCTCTGTCTAATGCCGTCTAGGCCTGTGTGGAGTGCAGTGACACCCAAACAGCTTTACATGAGCACTGATGTGTTATGCCATTTGCCGTTTGCCTCATTCATAACTCATGAAAGTACTCATGGTAATGGGCCAGGTCTTTTTAGCAAAACATAATGAAATGTGATCAGCGAATGGAATCTCAGTGCTTGCTGGCATTTCTGTCTCTGTAAATAGACTTAAGTAAATCAACTGTTTAAAATCCTTCATCTTGCTGCAAGTGACTAACTTTTTGAAGTGAATTCCAAACCGTCATGTGGATTCCAGCTCTAAAACATTCATCGATCTTCTTCACATGTACAGGATGCTAAGTGTGAAGTACTAATTTTGGAAGCCAGCCACTAACCCTATGATATGTAAAGATTCATTTTGCAAGTGAGACGGAACAGCCGTGCAAAAAACATTGGCAATCAGATGGATGGATGAATGGATGGATGTCGGGTAGGCATAAATCTATATCCGATGCTTTGCAATCAACTATATATATATATATATATATAAAAAAAAACAAGTTTGTGATAGCTATTTGACTAAGTTTAAAGACATTTTAGGGGAAGAACTACTTTTGCAAGGCAGTGTGGAGATATATTTTACATTGTGGCAGGTTGCAGTATCTTTCTTTTAAAACCCATGTAAATGCATTAAGACATCCATTGCTGTCTATTTATTTTCATTTTCACTTACTTTAAGAAAATGTAAGGTGTATCCAAATATACACCTTACACCTTATTTGGTGTTTAGATTAGGGTATGTAAATAGTGCTTCAGGTGAGTTACATTGAGTGATACAGGAGTGAGTTATATGCAGTATACCTCTACATGGGAGAACAAGGTCCACAGACTCACTATGTCATACTTTCATTCATAAAGTCTTGCCACAAAACCCTATTTACATACTGGATTCTAACGATGACTTATAAGCAGTCAAATCATTTTGGACTAATATTTGAATGCTCCTCTTGTAAACCTAACACAAATCAAGATGTCAACATCTTCCTTATAAACTAGGTTTAAAAACAGAATGGCAAGGGCCAGCTGAGGCTTTGCCACCACACTATTTTTTTATTGGTAACAACAATGCATTTCAACCTTCTCATGCTCACTCAAAGCTATTGTTTCTGGAAGCATAAAGTTGTATTTCATAGCTCTCCAGCGTCACAGTTACTTAGACACTGACCTCATTGCAGCTCTTTATGTTTACAAGCCTCCTCACGAACACCGTTTTACTGCTCACTTTATTTACTGCACCTACAGCGGGTTTAATGTATGTTGTCTCATAAAAACACACAGTAAAAGAAGCTGCACATTTACAGCTACTCTGTACTTGCTATTTAGTCTTATGACTGACAGAAAAAGATCGTACAATGAAATAAAGCTCAGGCTTTAGAATAAAAATAACATGCATACTACTTATTTTTAGTGCATAATATATGCAAAATAAAACTTTACCTTTGCAAATGTTTTTTTCTCCATTCAATATATAGTAACTAAACTGTTACTATATTGAAAACAAGATAAAAAAGCTGGTTTTACGTGTTATTTTTATATGGAGATAAAGGGAGTATCATTTAGATGACACCACTGCAATTTAGGAAACATAAATTAAATCCACTGACATTTTGTCAGTTTAAATAAAGATTTTAAAAAATCCCCAAAAAGACAGTTGTCATCAGTATTTTATCTACTTTGGGGAACAAAAAAAGTCAGCCATCAGCACTATTGAAAGACCAACTAGTGTGAAAATCCTTCGTCCTCTACTAATCAAAATTTCCATTTCCCATCATTTGGATGTTCTTGATGCGTGATAGCTCGTGCTTTTATCACAGGTGCAGGTTTAATGTGAAGTGATGCATGGAAATTAAAAAGGTGGCCTATGTCTACCTGTCAATCAATCGTTTATTCAGACAGGAAGATTTTCCGCTTTGGCTCTGACAAGAGTGAGCCCGTTTGATCCAGGCTTTTCAAAGAGGAATGGGGAAAAAAAGACTATTAGAAATCATTTGCCTCTCACCAAGACTTTTAAGCTGTTATGCTATCTTGACAAGACACAGTCATGATTGGGTTAATACAGAATCTACCTAGGTAATCTTTTTATTTTTACAGCTCACTTTGATTGCAAGTTTGATTTTCTTTGTCCAATTAAAAGTTGTTCAGGGAAGGAAGTTAAAGTTTAACTTGGGTAAGTAAAGATTAATTTGTATATGGTATAATAAAATGTAACTTATGAGGTATCGCCTACTGTTGCGGTAGAGCAGGCGCTCCAAATGCAGCGGCAATACCTTCAACTCGGCCACCTTGGGTTTGATTCCCCACCATGAGACCATTGCTATATGTCTTCCTCTTTTCACTCTCTGTCATTCTCCTGTTTAGTAACTATCAAAGACCAATAATGCCAAAAAAATCTGATTAAATCTTACATTTTTAACTCCAAACTCCTGGTAACAAAATAGCGTGTTTCCAACACAAATCAGTTTTAAAGTTATGATTGTTTTTTTTTGTTTCTTCAATAAAAAAAACAATCACCCCTGGCTGCCACAAACTTTCATCTAGCATTTGCAATAACTGGCGATAATCATTCACATTAGTGTAAAGGAATTATGGCTTTATTTCAGCCAAATTGGAAAGTTTTTGAACATGAAAGGTCTTTCTAACAACACAGATTCTCAAATATCCAGATTTCTTTTAGTCCAGATTTCATCTAAGCCACAGAAAAAACACATCACATCTGTGATGACCACTGCTTGGTCGTTTCTTTGCAGTGGATGATCCCTTTTATAAGCTTATAGCTGTCATGGAATTCTTCACATTTGTGAAACATTTGTTTTAAAACGTCTTTATTTTGGGTAGTAGTTTGTTGCTGTTTGATATATTTTAGCCTACATCATGTTGTTAAACATTTTCTACATAAGTGATTTTTTTTGGTTTTGTGAGTGCCAGCTGGAGACATCCTCGAAGGAAGTGAGATGTAATTAATGACAGATAATGCTTTTTTTTAATTAAAATAAGGTTGACAAATAGTTTCACACAGGACCAGGTTGGTTTGGACAATGTTTTTCCCTTGATAAATCAAGTCATCATTGAAAAATTGCTGTTTTTAATTGACTGTGACCGTCATTAATATACCAATAAATACATTTCTTTAAAATAAAGAAATTTTAAACAGGGAAATATTTTTTTACAGCACTGTGCAGAGGTAGATAGATAGAAACATCTATCTATGTATCAACCATGCCCCCTCTAACGGCTGATGATCCATTTCGAGTCACAACAACATTATTCCATTTAACTCAACCTAATTGCTTGGATAGATATTTAAATGAGGTTTAAATGACTAGCGACAGATTAATGAGGACACTAATCACGTGATGAGTAGGTTTTGTCCTTTCTTTCCATGTTAAATTTCTCTTCTGTGGGGCCCACTGAATATGTTTATAACGTGGAGTGTCGACTGTACCCTGTGGTACCAGCTGCCAACAACTCCACTGTGCCCTGGGCAAGAAAAATGTTAATTAGGTTTTTATTGTGCAATTTTGCAGGCCACCATCTGTAAATATCACTTAACATCAGTAGGGTAAACCAAGCAAAGTGGCATCTGTGACCCCAGTTTGGCCTTGACATACATGTTATGGGTACACCTAAGCTTAATCGGCAAAATTAAATTCAATATAAATGTTTTCTTTTAATTCAAGTAGTACTGACATTAGCAAAACACAGCTTTACCTGACAAATCGACCAAAACAAAACAATAAAGACACTAACATTATAGTAATGCCACACATTTTAAATAAATCCATCTACACAAAAATTGGTCACCTCCTGATTTTCTGCTGTTAGACCTAATAAAGTATTTTATATATGCAGACAGACATGCATTATTTTGACAGTAATGAGCTGAAGTGACCCATCAACAGAAACAACTGTTCGTCTCCAAGAGACAACCTCTGTTCCTTATTGCTGTACATTAAGTCCTTAAAACACTTCCAGGAATCCCATTAATCCCATCTCAATGCATAAAATTTCCATTTAATTTGGATGCAGAATTTTAGATGACCAGCAGAGCACCAAAAAACCCTCATTATTTCATATTCAATCAATCACTCATCGGCGAACGCCCGTGTTACGCCAGGTTTGGTAGGGTGCGGTTTCATCTTGATTATGGAGATTGGCGTTAAAAACAACACAGGCCTTCGCGCATGGCTGTTCTTAAACACAATGGAATTTCATTACTATTGACAGGCTGCATTATAATGTACTTATGCATCTTACTCATCTTTACCAGGTTTGAGTCAAACGCTGGAGGCACTGTAAGCCATTTACAATGTCACCTCATCTTGAATGCTGGAGCGAAACACGACTGGAAAAAAATTCCCATTTTTGTTCATTTGAAGGGATTATAATTTTTGATGTATAATAAATCCATGGAAGTTTGATTTCACTGAAGAAAATACATAAAAACAATATTATCAGGTATATCTTAGAAGACAAGTATCACTGCAGCCTTTATTATATTTCCAGATTTATTAAGAAGTCCACCTTCCAGATTTGCATCAAACAGTGCATTGTACTAAACTAGAATATCAAAGTATAGCTTTGTTTACTGTTAATTTTGATGATTTAGTCTTATATCAATTAAAAATAACACATAAATCAATTTTGAATTTTCATTTCTTGTAAGCCAAAATAATTAAATTTAATATAAATAATTGTTTGAAGTACATCAGTCTATGTTTATTGAATCTGTACATAAGTTTCACTGTATGCACTGAAAAACTGAAACAGGTCAACTTTTTATCGGGACCTAATTTATCAAGATGCAAATATAGAGTTAAGAAATAACAGAACGCAAACAAGTTACCACTAGCCAGTCCTAAAGTGTGAATACAGAATTTTTATAAAGCAAATAAAATGTTGGGATTACTGAGCAATCAACAGTTATAACATATACTGAAGTCAATACCTGCATCAGAAAAACACTGCTGTCACGTCACACAAGTCTTTGGGGAGGGGGATTGTATGTCTTAGTGACAAACTTTTTCCAATTTCACTGTCAATTTCCTGGGTAATTACTGGTGCCTTTGATGGACTTTTTATGACACCGGTTCCTCTCCTGTGAGACGCTATATGTCCTTTGCTGCGAGTGGTAAGAGAGCAGATTCACACTTCTGACATCAACTCTTACCTCCCTTAAGTGGACCGTGTCGTCAGTGGTGACCCCTGTGGTGATCTCTCAGCAAAATGAGTCTGGGCAAAGATGCCAGCTGTATTTTATCTGCACCACTAGGCTCGGGATGGGTCGACTGGGCTGACCTTTTTTTATTATTATTTTTTTTTTGTCTGTGTCTAAATAGTCCAGGAAACACACAACAGTTCAAAGACTCACAAGCTGTCAGGCTGTTCAGTAAAATGAGCAGTGATGATATGGAACAGATAAAAAAGAAGCCCTGAAACAAGTTAATATTTCCACATCAGCTGCCTTGACAAATCAGCCAATGAGAAAAGGGCAAGCGTTCAGGGCTTATTCACTGAATGGCACGCCGTCTGAGGAGATCAGAACACCAAGCACATCTCCAGCAAGATCGACAGGCCGACAAACGGATGAGCCCACAGGCCAAGGGTTACAGATCATTAAAAGCCATCTATCAACGGCTTTCAAGGCCTCTAATTCCCCCCAAATCGAATATTTCCATGTAAATATGTCAAAACAGAATGAAATTAACATGCTACTTTATTGAGTGTGATAAAATCTGAAAAGCCCCACTGCACATAATTACATACTTGTCAGAGCCATAAAAATTAGCTTTATTATCAATGGAATGGTTTTGTACAACTTCATTTAGGTCCGATATCTTCCAGATGGGGCTGCTCTCTGCACTTGAGCAGTTTTTATGCAGCCACCCTCCAACCTCACCCCACCCCCACTTACACATGCGCACACACACACATGCATGCAGTTTGTCTCTTTTACTCTTATTCCCACACTGAACTGGCACATTAAAACATATCAAAAAGTTTCAAGAGAGGACCTGTATTAAGTAGCAGAAGACTTTAATCTTAAGAAAGAAATTGCATACAAATCAAATGATTCGTTCTGAAGGAAGATGAGACGTTGCTTCTTTATGAATCTTCAACAAGTAGAACTATTTCAATATATTCTCTAATTTGCTCTAACTTGTCATAGCCAGCTAGTTTCTGTAGCCTTACACAGCTCTTCTCCCACTGACTGCCTCTGTGATGCTTCTCTAGCTTGTCAGTCACATGCACTAACAGTTTTACTCCCATCTTTTATTTAGCTTTTAATTATTTGTTGCTGTTGTTCCATCTTTTCCAAGCTCCATTATCATACCAATTATCATCTAAACCACACGTCTTGATTTCCACTCATATTGCATCTACATCAAGACGATAATGCAACCTTATTACTAAATTATTTACTGAACAACTTGAACTAAAGGGGGGTGATTCATTTTTAAAACAGAACCTTTCCCTTCTGGCAGTTTCTGTTAAATCCTTTAGTAGATTTGGCTTTGCAAAATTTTTGTCTCAAGGTTTTCAGTAAAACAGGGTTGCTTATATAGAAATAGTGCTTAACCCATTTAAACCTAAATTTTTCCCAGATATGAAAATATTAAAATCAGATGTCATTGACAGCCCTTTGAACTAATCAAAGGGAAATCATTTTAAAATTGTGGAAAAATATATGAAAAAGTGTGTTTTATGATCGGTCACAATTGTGACAGGTGGGATAATATGGTGCTCTCATTAAGATGAGCTAAAAGTGCTTTTTCCAAATAAAAGGTAACATTGTTTCTTTATTTGAATATATTTTGTCACAGCATTATTTTAGTGCAACATTTGCTTTGTAAAGTGCAAATTTGACTATCTGTATATTCTAAACCAAGGCAAATATGAGTGCTTGAGTGTTTATGCATAATTATATTGAACTTCAGTTTGTTGTAGTGTCATGTTATCACATTAACATAGATCATAAAGATAACATCTATAGTAGAGGCCTTCATTTATATTACTGAAAATCATGAACATCTGTCAGTCACACTGTCATACAGTAATAAACTTAGTCCAGGGGTCTTCAACTCCAGAGATTGAGGGCCGGTGTCTTTTCCATTCCATTTGAATGGAAAAGATGACTGACCTGAATCAGGTAATTAGCAGATTCAGGTCACCTGAATCAGGTGATTAGCAGGACTCTGGTGAACTGGACTGTATACTGAGGAGGTCATCCATTTGATCCAGGTGCTTTGGACCAGGGACACACCTGAAAATTTCAGGATACTTGACCCCAACCCCTGGAATCAAAGGTCAGTTGTATGGCTCCTTCTCGCCATTTGGTGACTTTGGTATTCTTCAATTTTGGGTTATTTCATCCCCTCCTTACTTTCCATGATCTTTCTTGAAGCACTTAATGTGCAATAAAGCCTTGAATTTCTCCCAGGCATTGGCGATGCAAAAGCAACATCTCTGGAAATGACTATTCACTTCCTTATGCTGCTGCACTTTATTTTAATTTCTGAAACAACAGATTATGCAAATATTTATGTTGTGTATACAGCATTTTGTATTAAAAAAAAAATTGTTGTCGGCCACCTTGGCCAAAAATGTCAGAAAAAATTTTTGGTCCTAGTCTTCGATCTTGAGCGATCGTTCATATCACAGATGTTTATAGAATTACCCCTGTGGCAGCAAGGCCATTTAAGAAATACTGCCTCTTGCAAAAAGAGTATTTGAAAAAAATGGCTCTTATTACTCGAATAAAAGACACAAACAACAGCAGCTGAGAAATAGTGATTAGGAAATGTTAAAGCATCTCTCAGGTTGCTTTCCTGTGGCATTCAAAAAGCTATTCTGTTGCTTTAACTCTTTTTAATGAACATACTAATTATGTTTCGACTCTTAAGGGGGGCCTTTCAGGTTGTTTGTGAGTACGAAGAGCCTTTTAAAATGAACCCTCCCTTCTAATATCCATGCTTAAATATGTCCCTTGTGTGCTGTGATGCCTTTTTTAAAAGCTCTCGGCTTGCCGCAAGTAATATGGCAGAAGTTTCACATAAAGTGGACCATTTTAGGGTCAGGTTTCAAATTAAGCGATTAATGGCTGTCACGAGTTTTATGGGCCGACTACTGAAAAC
Source organism: Brachyrhaphis roseni (assembly GCA_903066815.1). Lineage (NCBI taxonomy): Eukaryota > Metazoa > Chordata > Actinopteri > Cyprinodontiformes > Poeciliidae > Brachyrhaphis > Brachyrhaphis roseni. The sequence continues at coordinate 160,056 of CAEFZY010026916.1, forward strand.
GTAAAGGCTCTTCAAATTGCAGAGCATCTACTGTACTGTGCAATCTCAAACCACTCATCATGTCTTTAAAAAGGAAGCAAAATGTTCTTGTACTATTTTCAGGTGCTCTAACCTCCAATATGAAGAACTTTACATCATATTACACCACGTGCAATAAGTTTTTAAAAATATTTGTATCCTTTGCACATTTTGTGATGTTACAACTACCATCTTAAATGTGTTTTCTTGAGATTTTATGATTGTGTAGTCGAAGGAAAACAAACCCTGAAAAGTGCAGAACGTATTTATATTTTCAGCCACCTTCACTCTAATACATATAAATCCAGTTGTTCCAGTATTACAGTTTGTCTTATACAAGTCACCTAGTTAGTCAATAAGAGTCCATTTCAAGTCAGTGAGAAAGTTGTGGAGAAGATTAAAACAGGTTTAGGTGATAAGTGATGATTTGAACAGGTTATGAAATACTGTACAATTCACCCTCATAGTAAAAAGAGTTGCTCAACTACAAACCAATCAAACCATGACCACACCATTACGGAAATAATTGGTTGAGGGTGATGTGAACAGTCACATATCTGCAATTCACAACATTGTTGGCAAAAACCGGGGCCATTTTGGTTCTATCTGGCTAGAACGCCTTGCACATCTGTCTCCCTATATGACTTTTGCCTTACTTCGGATGGAACATTTTATCCCTTTCTTGCAGCAATGACATTTTTACCCACAATTTCACAATGAATTGTGGGCTACTGTTATTAGTAGTCTTGTCGTCAGATTCTTTTACCTGAGCTATGGATCTTTGAATCTCATCCAGGTTTTAATTTGGCCTCAAAGTTGCATCCCTGATTGATATTCACCTAGCCTGGCTGGTGAGTTCCTGTGAATGACCATATTGTTGTAGGTTGGGTACATTGCCCCATCCTTTCCAGTGCTTCATTAAATCTTAAACGCTTTGCATATTGGTTTTTAACTAAATCCTCCTTTAAATTTTTACACAACTTCATTCCTGACCTGTCTGCTGTATTCTTTTCATCATACTATTGAGATTTAATCACATGAAGGTAAACTCTATTTACTGATTAGGTCAATACTGAAGACAGTTGGTTGCACTTAATTTTATTTAGAGTAGACAAGCCTCACAAATACAAAACTGATGCTAATTCCTATAAAACAATGGAGACGATTCACACATGCCTCGTGATGAAGTATTTAAACTGTTGTACTTTCTTTCAGACTCACACACACATATTTGTAACAATGCAATGAGGAAAAAAATGAAATCAACCAAAAAATAAATGTTAAATTCTTAATTATGATTATTTGTATGTTAATTAACCGCTGACTGAAATTTTATAATTGTGACAGCGGCAACAGAGGGATGATTATTTCTCCTCTGCATGATCACTGACTGAGGATCCCAGGAGAATATTATTTGCATGTCATTTAAAAGAATGAGCTTTATTAAATTTGAACTGAAAAAATTAAACATCAATCCAGAAGTAGTTTCAGTAAACTAACTAGTGAAGGATTTTATCAGAAATATTTTATCCTCTCTTAAGAAAACATCAACGCAAGAGTCTATCATTTGTATTGTGTATGTTTTGTCGATCTGACAAAACATACACAATAAATTTTAGGTTAAAAGAACAGAGGTTATTTTTTTTGGCCATTGTTAGTTGCATTAGGAGGATCTTGAAAACATATTTACATTACAGTGGGAGGATTTGTTAACACTATCCCACAACTGTTTGTCCTTTACAATCGCAACAACGTTCCCATACCCTACATGTATTTCAGATGACCAGTTCCCCTGACTCTTTTTCTCCCACTTGTCTAATTACCACAGAAGTATTTTTTTCAAACAGCCTTTCCATCTTTCCCGAAGGAGACCACATGCAACTATAATTGCCTCCCTCATTAGTTATGTTTTCACAAGGCGGGATAGGGGGCAATTAATTTTATCACTTAATTTTGTCACAGATATTTCCACTGCCTCTTTCACTGACGTGTCCACCAGGACCGGGGCCATTTTTCAGGAAAATTAATTGACAAAGCGGCAGGATTTATCAACATATCACCAGATTAGGCGACAAATTGAAGCAATGAGGGAATCAATTGTGTTCTTGTCATCAGGATACAGCCGAGCAGCCCAGAGGAGAGCCGGATGAGCCAGACCACTGTGAGAGTGACTTCTTTGTCAGATGCTGTGATTTATGTTTTTGTTTAGACGTGGAGTATAAATCAGAATGAGTTACAAGTAGCGGTGTTACCTCCCCTTGAGAGTCAAACAATCTGCTCAACAAAGACTGTGTAACCCCAACAGTTTCTATAGAATAAGTCTTAATATGATCAAAGACTTGCACCACAAAAAAATATTTGCTTCCTTTCCAATTCTGGTTGTATTCCTTAATCCTTTCATTTATTTTATGTAACCAATTACTTCGGTTCTGGGTCGCAGGAGGCAAAGGACTGAGGCTAGCAATCAGTTGGTAGTGTACATCCTGGACATCAAAACCCCAGCAGAGACACAAACATCCTCGCACAAATGCGCTCACACCAAAGGGTATTTTACAGTCATAAATTAACCTAACGTGTGTTGTTGCACTGTGGGAGGAATCAAGAAAGAACAAATGCAAAACATGCCAACTCCACAATAAACACCTCTGCAATTATGTGAAATATCTTGGTAAATAATTAGAAATTTTCACCCAGATAGGACAAGATCTTGTAAAGCAAGTGAATAAGCATTTCAAGCATACCATATGAAGAAGCTGGTTGCTTATGTATGTCTGGGTATTTTTGCTCCACGGAAAGGATATCTAGGGAAGCTATCATAATTGTGTGATTGACTTTGTGAAATTATAGTTGCCTCTGGAATCAAAGTAGACAGGTTGCATAATGAAATGTGTATCCAATATTGATTAAGTGGCTGATTCAATGTGATGGATGGCTAGCTGGACAGACAGACGGATGATCTATAGGTAGATAGTTTTTTCCTTATTGCTTTGTGGAAAAAAGAAGATATATATTTATAATGTAGATAAAGTTTTTCTATGCTAATCTAACCCTGAAAAAAGAAATATATATATTTTTTTCATTGAAAAGGAGTAGGAACACCAAACACAGTAGTCAATGTTTAGATGGCTTCCTCCAAATGGTGACAAGTTTGACTCTTTAACTACTAAGATAAGTCAGAGTCTTGCTTGTGGAAAGTTATGATGTGCAGTGTTTTATCAAATACATTCTACATTGGAGTGCTGTAGCCGCTAAACACATCTTTAATGAACTTGAAATGCTGTAATTATCACATATGCATATTGCTTGTTACTGTGGTTTTTATTTTCTTTTTCTGCAGATCTGAGTCAACTAGGGTGTTGACTCATGCTCTCGCTACTCTTCTTCTCTTCTACTCCTATCTCACCCTTTCCCTTTAAACCTCTGTGATACTATGATAGAAACTTTTACTTTTCCCTCTGGTGTTTTTTTTTTTTTTGTAAATTAATCAATCTTCTCTAGCTGCTTTGATATCATAATACAACAGCAAATGTTTAGAGTTAAATAAAAGTTCAGTGCCTCCATTATTCATGGTATTAAATGGTTGATTATGCTAGTAACAGTATTCATCAGTCACACCTGGTCTCCCTCAGTTGAAATAACTAAAAGGTGAGTTGGGGGTCATAAAGACCAGAGGCCTTAGAGTTCAGCTACATGTACCTGAATCAGATGGAAATATTGATTTTTCTACTGCTGAACAGTTTGAGCAGGATTGTGTCCACTCTGTGATCCTGTCAGCACATGTATGGAAAAACCACTTTAGGCTGTGACCCACAAGTTCAGATATTCTACTCTATGACCCTGTATTTCTATATTTCATCTTAGATTGTTTATTTGACAGTCAGTCTATCAAAAGCATCCAGCTGACCCTGCACAATCCCTCACCAACAGGAGAGGACAAACTGAGGACAAACTGGCTACAGCAGCAGCACCTCCTGCTCCATCCTCTCCACAAGGCATGCATTTCATCCTCAGGACAGGAAAGAGCATGACACACATGAGAGAATCAGAGAAAAAAAAAAAGAAAAAGAAACAGCATCTAAAAGAGCAAGTAGGAGAATTGCTCGGGCGCCAGGACTGTCATGTCTGTATAAACAGGCATTGATTTTTCTGTCCAGCTCTGGCACCTCCACCATTTATTCTCAGCTTTGTGGCTGGGGCCCAGCGGGGCCAGAGAAATTCTGTTACAGTCCAGTCAGGCCCTGGAGGCCTGTGTGTGAGAATAGATTTCACCTGTAAACGAGGAGGGGGACCGGAGCCACTTAACAAGGGCACGCTGTGTCACCAGAGGGCAAGATAGGTGAAGTCACACCAGATGGATAATGAGACACAGTGTGGATAGGAGAGAAATAAAATATATAGGTAAATTTCCAAGTTGTTGTGAAACTAGAAAGAACAGAAAGTGGTCCAAACATTGTACAAAGAAGAAGATAAGCAATGGGCTTTTAAAAGTTTTAAACTGAGCTATGGAGTTAAGTCTTACAGTTTAAAATGACAAAAAGCAAAGGTCCAGCCTGTTGGGTCAAATTCAACATTATGTGCTTGTAATTAAACTACAAACAATTTTATGGAACTCATTTTGACTTTCTTTACTTTAATATTTCTTTAAGTGAGGTTGTGAGTAGTAGTTATTGGACCTGCAGTAGAATGTGTTTATTGTAAAGCAGCATAACGCAGCAAAATGGAAGACGAAGGGGAACTTCGCTAGTGGTATTTTAAAAGTAATCACATTATATTTTAATTTAACAGCTGACTATGACATGTTTGAAACTTTAAAAACATTCCCAATGGAATAATACAATGATGAAGCTATTTTAAGTATAGTGTGTGGTCAGTTCAATTAGATGGGTAACAGTTGTCCAGGAAAGAGTCAATGAGACAAAAGGCAACTGATGAAGATTGTAAGGAGAAATGACATCCAGATTTTATTAAGCACACAGACGGCAACCGTCATATTCCTTATGCTAAGCCGCTTCTGAACCAGAGGCAGAATAAGAAGATACACTTTGTGCTTTATTTGAAAATCAATGTCCCCAAGTCAACAAGAAGAGCAGTAAGGCTGCTTGAGGCCCAGAGAGAAGTTTTCAGAGCCATTGATTATTTGTGAAGCGTCAGCATGTTTTATTAATTCCAAAGGCAGCACAGCTGTCTATCAGGTAATTAACAACACACCACACTTGATCTTCAAGCTTTTTGAAGATTTCGATTCCATTTTCCAGCTGGATTTGAAACATGCCCACATGCTTTCAAAAGTAACAATACATGTTTTGATTCTTGATTGGCCAGCAAACTGACCTGAACTCCATAGAGAATCTATGAAGTGTTGTCAAGAGGAAGATGAGAGGCACCAGACTCATCAATGCAGATGAGGTAATGGCCACAATAAACGCAGCCTGGGCTTCCAGAATACTTCAGCAGAGAAAAATGCTCAACATGGCACCTTGCACCGATGTAGTAATTTCAGCAAAAGGAATATTAGCGTCATAAACTGCACAGTACATGGTTATAATTTCCAGTAGGCCCACATTTCAGTATTGAAAAATGTACATTTTTGGGCTTAAATAATACGGAAATTTGCTGAGGAACTGAATTTCAAGTTCATTAACTGCGTTCTTTAGCTATAATTGTTAAAACCAACAAAAAAAGGCACTTTAACTCTTTGTGTGTTGAACGTAGATAATTTATAAGGTTCATTTTTAAATTAAATAAGTATTTCCAAAACACCTGAATTGGCAGCTTCATCTTCTGTTGGTCCTCCTGATATTTTTAAAAACAGACCTGATCTTCTGAGATGTTTTGTGATGTGTTTGAGTGATTATAATGGATTTCAAGTTATAAATATATGGGACTCTGTAGATTGAGTCGCTTCAATTGCATCCCACAAATGCTTTGTGTTTTGAGTGCATTTGTCAGTCTTTTGGATGTCTTTGCTGAGCTGTTTCTGCACTCTGGACCATTTGCCTAACCCTTTAGTGATTTTAATGTTGTGACTTATTAGTATGAAAGCCACATAACTATTTTTGTAGCCCGATAAGACTTACTTCATAAAATCCCTAAATAGCTAAAGAATTTTTCTGAAAACATTTTAGCAACTGTAACTTTTTCACCCACAGCCAGAATACCCTGTTAACCTTTTGATAAGGGTCTTAAGTCAATAAAACTAGTTGAATAAAGTCTTTAAATCTCTTTTGAGCTCCAGTATGTTATATTTTAAATTAAGATGTTCCGATTCTGGCTAGTAATGACTGTAACATTTCAATATATGAATTCTCCTTTTTGCAACACATAGTACACAGAAGAATTTTATTGCAATTTTTCTGCGTGCCTCATATCTATCAAAAATAATATGTTCACAGATCATTTTAATGAATAAATGTGTGGGTGTTTTGGTAGGTATTTGGTTTGATCTAATATCTCACTTTGGACTTTAGGAATGCACAGCATATTTTTATCCAAGACAAAATCTGTCATGTTTTATGCCAATACTTCTGCCCTCTGACTCATATTAGCAGGTTGCAAATGCAGTACATTTTCATTTAGAATTTAAGTTTGATGAAGTACTATTGACAAGAGTAAATTGATTTTGTTGTTAGTCTCTCCTTTCACTGTTGTCCGATTGATTAACTTGTTTTGATGCTGGACAGTTCTGTCCACAGCGCTGGCTGCTCTCTCCACTTCGGGTTCATTGATATTGATGTTATATTGTGGAATAAAAAAGAGGGTCGGCCAAATGACATAAGGCTACTTGTTTAGAATGATTAAGAATTTTTCACTTTTCTCTCACAGGTTTGTGAACATTTGTTATGGAAATATAAAATCATTCTTTTGTTCTTCTGATTTTTTTATATGAAAATCAGAGGAAAAAATGTAAACATCTTTCTACTCCTATGGCTTTATAACCTTTCCCAGACTTACAGAGGAAGAAGTCAATGTTTTTCCTCTGTTCTTGAATTTATCTGAATATAGGCAAAAAGTGTTGACGTTTGAGATCTTTTAGCTTATTTCACGTTTTCAAGCAGGTTCTATTTAACTGGATTCTTGATTTTACTTGTCTGACAGTAAACAGGCCTGAGTTTGGGTAATAAAATTTAACCTTTTGGAATTAGAAATAAGGACCAAAACCTAGGGGACAAAGACCTAAACCTTCATAAAAACAATTACAAAGTCAGCCTTCTATCATCAAGAATATATCTAGGTTAAATGGTCTAAAACTCATCCATGCATTTTCTTCAGTCGCATTAATTACTGTCTTCAATTGTCTACATTTTTAAAATCAGTTGCAGCTGGTTAAAAAAATCATCTAAAACTGCAGTTTGCATTTAAACATCATATATTTATCCAACATTAAAAAAAAATGTTTTATTATCTGAAACGTGGGCTGAACAAAAATGCTAAACATTTGGAAATCTATTATAGGACATTGTATTTTACTAAATACATATACAATAAGAAAAAGGATATGTTCTGTGAAAACATATGGAGCTTTACATCAGGGAGGCCAGTAACGTGTAGGAATTTAACACAAACTGTGTTTTTTAACTCACGTTCAGTCATAAATACACACACATGCACACCCAGCAGAAAGTCAGCTGCTCTGTGAAGTTTCAGCAGAGAGTGACAGTAATGATAGTGCGTGAAGGTTAACTCCAAGAGAAACTAGGGCACTCCTGCTGAATGGGAAGCAGAGGGGCAGGTTTGAAAAGTACTTATTAGTCAAACTGGGTAATAACGGCGGCGCCTGGAAAGTATAATCAAATCACTCTTTATACCTTGTTGCAATAAAGCTTTTTGAGAAGCAACCAACTCTGCAGCCTTGACAGGAGGGTTATTTTTACTGATACTTTGCCTGCCTATTGTCTTACGCTTTAGTGAAAACTCTCCCATAGAGGAAAGGAAATAAATACACAGAAAGATGAAGGGGCTGCAGAAAATATGAGACTGTACTGTAGGATGGTGGCAGGCTATTATGAACAACTTGTTTTCCCTTCTTTGCCCTCAAGTTAACAATCCAATTGTTTACTGAACACATGCAATACATAGAGTACCATGAAATTTTAATGGCATGCCAGCATTTGTAGATTTCCAGTGTTTTTGTTTGTTTTTTTTTGTTTTGTTTTGTTTTTTTTCAGTACCACAAACTTCAAGTTGACTCCTCTATGATCCATTTGTGCTGTCTTGGAATGAGGCAACCAGTTTTAATATGATTTTATGAGATCAGATAGCTTCCTTTGATCCCCCACCACGATTCGTCTGATCTCCTGATCCGACAGACTCCGGCGTTCATATGCATATTACTGTCTAGCAATGCAGAACAGAAGAAGAACAGAAAAATGCACGAAGAACAACAACAGTGTCCCTCTTCGAGGAAGTGTTTAACTCGATTTAATATTAAAACCTCCAGGTGTTATTGTTGCTGGTGGTCGTGTTTTGTTTTAGCTGGCACTGAGAAGTGCACATCAAGCAAATTAGTACTCGCAGCTTTGTCCTTAATTGCACATATGAGAAAAGCAGAGGCTTAAGAAAAGTTGTTGTAAACAGGGTGTAATTTTATTTTGTTTACTACTGGTGTTTATCATAAAAATAGTTCCCTTATTGAATAATATGGACCATTCAGTCTTTATTAGCACATTAAAATCTCACAAGCAACCGTGCTTTCAGGGGAAACTTTAAAAGAAATCAATGAGGAAGAGCAACTTGGTTACTTTAGCTGACTTGTAAAACAGGTAACTTTCTAAAAAACAAAAAAAGCAATACAGCAATGTCCTGAGCACACATTTAATTTTCACATTTTAAGATGCTTTCTATGAGCTATGAACTTTAAGTTGTATGTTTACATACAATGTACTACAATCATGAATGCTCAACCTAAATTCTCCATGCTCGAGTTGCATCCTGCAGTTACCTTAGGGCTAACAACGTACAAGTCAGTTTGTAGACAAAAGGAATCAGCTGGAGAAGCCAGAATAAGCTCATTTAAAAGCTCAAATAAAATAATTCCAAGCAGAAAATCCTCAGTTAAGATTCAAATTAAGAACTTTCATGTTCCTGGTGTTGAAGAAAAAATAAATCATACCAAATGGTTGCAAATCATTCTACAAAGCGGTTTAGATGGAGCAAATTCACCCAGAAAGCAACCTTTAATGCCAGCTGCCCCTGAACAGCAACCAGCAGTGCTTTCCTTTTAATCTGAAGCATAGCCGTCTTATGGATTTTTTTTTTTCTGTTATTTCTGAACGTATACAGCACAGAATAGAAACAAAGCTAAAATCATCACTTTAAGAAGCAAAACAAAGTTCCAGAATAAAAAGCATTTAAAGCATCTTTTATGAAAGAGATCAATAAAAAAATTTAAAAAAAAGAAATAGAGCATTTTCCTAGAAGCACCGTACATCAAATCTGTGTTCGGATTGGTGGGATCTAAAGAAAACAACCTTTAATCTATCTATCTATATATATAGATATATATATATATATAGATATATATATATATATCTATATATATAGATATCTATATATATATATATATATATATATAGTTTCCCCATATGTCTCAGAGCACCAAGTAATGAGCAAGTGATAGCATCACCGTCAGGGTGAAAGAAAGACCACAATAAAGAAAGGAGAGGCCAAAGCTGTAAATATCCTTGGGCCACAAAGTTAAGATACTAATTACACTCCTAAAGTCGGGTGCAGTAAATAATAAAATTTTAATTTCTCCTCCTCATTGTGTTTTTCTTTTTGCATGCTGAGAGGAATATTTCACAGACATTAACAGCTTGCAAACCCAATCATGCAAGTCTCATAAAACATATCAAAACCAAAATTTAATCTTACCAGATCAAGCTTTAATGTTTCTTTAGGAGAGTAACCAACTCTGGCTAAATTGCCAGCATTTCTTTTTGCCATAATTTTAAAAGAACACAGCTTAAAATCCCCAGTATGCATTCCAGTTTACATTAAATGCTGTGAACATTTGGCACAGTTACTTCTGCTGTGTTTCCCTAATGTTTGACGATACAAAGTACCTAGTGGAAGAGCTCCCATCTACTTAAACACCTTTGCAAAGACTTAAATTACAGTTGGGTCTCTCCAGTTGCGAAGGGATTGTAGGTTATCATGTCTGGGGTCGGGGTAAGCAAATATTTTCCATCTTTGGTTGTTTTTTTCTTTAAAAACATGATAAAAATATCTGAAGGCCATGCCGATTTGACAGATTACAATTTACACTCCTGAGCACTTGGTGCAGACATTTACAACTCTATAAAAAGAGTACAGGTAACCTAATCAATCAAAGAAAGACTTTGAGAACATCAGAGCCTACCACAGACCTGGACACCATACCCAATGCATCTCTTGGAGCTGACTGTGTGTTGAAGAGTTATTGAAGTTTAAGAGAGCATCTGTGACCATTATAGGTCACAGACCAGTGCAGCTGAACCACTATAGTGTGGAAGGAGCGCATGCTGCAGGATTTCCTCTCACTGAACCGAGTGCTGGTGGGATCAGGAAATCATTTGTTCACAGAATCTACAGATTTCTTTTCACTACAACTGAACATTCACCGATTTCAAAAGAAATTGTCTGATGTGACGTGTAATTCCAGTCTCCAGTGTGGCAGCAGAACACGGATTCAGCATCCTATCAACATGAAAGCTGTCATGAAAGTCATCTGTCTGAGGCATTATCATGAGGTCCAAAACCTCAAAGTAGCCTCCGTCTCAAGTCCCTTTTCAGACATTTGATTGTACACAAGTGGATGCACAATTCAGGTCCATGCATACCAGTAGAAAATTGTTGCACTGTGCAGATAGGCCACAGCAGGGAAATAATTCATAATTAAAGTCAATCATTAAATTTAACTGTTTACATTAATGTTACTGAGGCAAGAGTGATTATTTTTTGTCAATGTGAAGAAAAAGTTATTTGAATTGCCTTGGTGTGTTAGTTTGGGATAGTTTGGCTTGAGTATGAATGAAAATAAAATACCATTGAACGTGTTATCATTTTAAATATTGATGGGTAAAAATTGACTGGATACTTTTTCAGTCAATGAAAACATCTAGCTCAACATCTGCTCATGGCAATCCAAACTTTTCTGTCAGTCCTCAATGATGGAATGAACTATAAGTGCTACAAGAATAGTTGAATCCCTTTCTTCAAAAGCGACCCAGCTCTTAAGAGATGATGTTTCACCCCATCAGCCATGCTGTACTTCCATACACCCTGTCCTACACCATCTCTTTCTACACTTCCCTCTATGACTGCACCATATTTCTATGAAGTCATTGCTGCTTTTCTACTAGCGCCTCTACAGTGTAGCTCAACTTGGCTCAAAACTACTCTGCAACTGTGGTTTTCCATTATACTGACTTACAGCTCCAGTGGATGGAGTTGTCATATAGTGGGTGGAACCAGAGTCGGAAAAGCAGAGCAATGTGATCTGTATGCAACAGAAACACAATGCAACAATGGAGACATGGAAGCTAGTTTGAACATTCAGTTCAGTCTGTGGCTTTTCGTCTGACTCGATAAAGAATAGAACCAGAAGAGGCTGCAGGCTGAAACATATGCCTATCATCTTCAGGTTTCATGCTTTCAAGGGAAAAACCCTTATGACCACGAGGGAATTCATAGATGGTGTATAGAGATATGGAAAAAGAATATAAGAAGGTGACCACACTGTAAAGAATAAAGTGTGACAGCACACTTTATTGTACCCATCATCACAGACTTCAAGTTCAAGTTCTAAGTTGTCTACAGCCAATCTTAAATGTATAGAGATACTCATATGAATTCGACTATCCCTTTAGTCATGTTAGCAATAGTAGGTATCGCTAACATTTCCATGTCTTAAAACACTGAAACTGCATAAACCATACGGACAAATGGATATTCAAATAAACAGGTGGATGGATGGATGGATCGACATATAATCAATCATTGATAGTAAGACAAAGACTTTCAAGATTGTTCTGAAGAAGGCAGAGATGATCCAGGACAATGTACGGTACTTCAGTTGTGGGTAGTTTTTGTTTTATGCAATTTTTAATAACTACTTACGCTAAACCTGGTAACAACTGGATGGATTGGCCTGTTTTTAACAACTGTCGATGGCTGCTCCTGTTTTATCAGTAACGGGAGCTGCTACAAATCTGAATAAACTGAAAGGCTGTGCCACAAAACATGATAAGTGTTGTAATGAATAACAAGACTGCAACACCAAGCCAACAATTCATTCACTGCATTACAAACAATTAGTCTGTATGTTTATGATTGCTGTCATATTATACAGCATCAACATTAACGCTACGCCTGTAACAGGCTGGCCAACAGACCCAGAATTTCTCTCCTCTCCTTTTTTGTTTAGAGCTAGTAAGTCATTCATCTAGATCCACTTGTAAACAAAATCAAATAAATCAACACATTGCCCAAATATAAAAATATTTGTGTTGTGGGCAGATAATTAATGACCACAGCTGCTCTAATTAAAAGCCATCTGAGTTCCATTAATCTTGGTTGTTGAGTCCCATCGTTTCTCAAAGCGGACAGCCACGCCTTTCCCATGCAATGCCCAGTGTCCTTGGACTCATTTTTCAGGTGCTCTACAAGACTATTGTTGCTTTATTAGAACCAGGAAGAAACATGAAAGGGCAATTAATAACGTGTTTAAAAGATTATCACACAGAAAATAATTTTTCTCCATTAGGTACCACTGGTCCAAAAGCTATACTTGACAATCTTTAAGAGAAAATAATAATAATAAAATAATAATAATAATAATTTATTGTCTAAAAATGAAACTCAAAGACAATATCACGCTTCTCCTGTTTCACAATTTCATGAGCGATGGGTGGACTAATTGGGGCTTTGTCTGTAGAAATGCTTTGGGCTCTCATGCATAAAGCGTGCGTGCGCACAAAAAATGTGTGGCGCCATATTTTACGCACAGATCGGCATGTGTAAAAATTTACTTTGCGTCAAAGTTTGCGTAAATATACACCCACTTTTCCCTGATTGTTTTCAAGGTGTGTAGACAATCACACATACAGTAGCTGCCTAAAGGTGAGCCGCGTAATTGTGGAGCGCTTTGGCTCTGACGGAGAACATCGCCAATGGAGGGATTCAGAGGGAGCGATTGATCAGAGATCATATCGATCTGCTGGAAAATGTTGATGATGGTTTATGAGCGTTTAGATTTCCCGGACTGATCATCCTGGAGCCCTGAGCAAAACTTAGACAGAAAACATCTCTATTCTGTAAATGTATAACTTATGCACGTGATTTCTCCATTTAAAATGAACGTCCACATTCCCCATTCAAAGGACTCTCTGTCAGTCTTTAAATCCCGGCTGAACTCTCTGCTGTTCAAAAAGGCATTTGCACGACCTCTTTATTTTTTTAATTTAGATTTTTTTTTCTTCTTTAAAATGTATTCTTTTTATTTTTGAGAGGTGGCCTTATGTGCCCTGGAAGCACCTTTTAAATAAAATATGTAATTATTATTATTATAAATACTTATACTGCTACAAACAAGGACGTTGCCATGGTTATTGCTTCACGTGATACTTCCGGGTATTTATACTAATTTACATATGTATTTATGGGTGGCGACAGGGTGGACCAGCAGCTGCGCTCTATTTCCCGCAAATTGGGACGTATAAAGGAAAGGTGCGCAGCCACGTGCGTGCGCACGGCTTTATGCATCTCGATTTTTTTGTGCGCCCCACTTTTCTAAATTTGTCCGTACGCCAAGTTTTAGTGTGAAAACTGCGCACTCTTTTATGCATGAGGCCCCTGGTCTTGACCTGCTGACCCTCTCTCATATCCTACCTTTCTGTCAATTCACTTTCAAAAAAGGCTACTATAGCGAAAAAAAATCCTTTAAAACCACATTTTAAAATCTTTCATTCCATTACAGTTTCAAAACATACATTTCATAGATACATTTTTACACTGTTCTCTAGTAAAGATGACTTCTCATGTTAACTTTGAGATTAATTTGACTGGTTTGACTTCTCTGCAACTTGCAAAACATAAGTGCAAAGTCTACTGCAGTGCACTTAGAGAAGGTGTTTTAAACTTTACATGATGGGGCAATGGTAGTGATCGATGATCACTACCATCGATTGTAGTGATTCTTGATCTGCTGACCCTTGACGTTTGTGTCTTTGGGCAAGGTACTTCTCCAGCCTTACCTGCCAGTGTTGGTCAGAAGGGCCAAGGGCCCAAAATTGTACCCACGCTTCTGTCAGACTGGGCAGATGTAGCTACAATTCAGTAGCTTACCATCATCAGCATGTGAACGTGCCCTTTGATATTTCAATTCAATACATAAATGCTCTTATATATATATATATATATATATATATATATATATAACCTTTTCAATGTTTTACCTTGTC